>CM051238.1:241229340-241522881 GCA_027917425.1 Gastrophryne carolinensis | reverse complement strand
CTGCCAACTCCAGGGTGTGATTCATCCAATTTTTGGGCTCCTGAGGCCAACTCCAGTGTATATTTGGGCTCCTGCTGCTGCTGCTGTCAACTCCTGCCAACTCCAGGGTGTGATTCATCCAATTTTTGGGCTCCTGAAGCCAACTCCAGTGTATATTTGGGCCCCTGCTGCTGCTACTGTCAACTCCTGCCAACTCCAGGGTGTGATTCATCCAATTTTTGGGCTCCTGAAGCCAACTCCAGTGTATATTTGGGCTCCTGCTGCTGCTACTGTCAACTCTGCCAACTCCAGGGTGTGATTCATCCAATTTTTGGGCTCCTGAAGCCAACTCCAGTGTATATTTGGGCTCCTGCTGCTGCTGCTGCAACTTCTGCCAACTCCAGGGTGTGATTCATCCAATTTTTGGGCTCCTGAGGCCAACTCCAGTGTATATTTGGGCTCCTGCTGCTGCTGCTGTCAACTCCTGCCAACTCCAGGGTGTGATTCATCCAATTTTTGGGCTCCTGAAGCCAACTCCAGTGTATATTTGGGCTCCTGCTGCTGCTACTGTCAACTCCTGCCAACTCCAGGGTGTGATTCATCCAATTTTTGGGCTCCTGAAGCCAACTCCAGTGTATATTTGGGCTCCTGCTGCTGCTACTGTCAACTCCTGCCAACTCCAGGGTGTGATTCATCCAATTTTTGGGCTCCTGAAGCCAACTCCAGTGTATATTTGGGCTCCTGCTGCTGCTACTGTCAACTCCTGCCAACTCCAGGGTGTGATTCATCCAATTTTGGGCTCCTGAAGCCAACTCCAGTGTATATTTGGGCTCCTGCTGCTGCTGACTGCCAACTTCTGCCAACTCCAGGGTGTGATTCATCCAATTTTTGGGCTCCTGAGGCCAACTCCAGTGTATATTTGGGCTCCTGCTGCTGCTGCTGTCAACTCCTGCCAACTCCAGGGTGTGATTCATCCAATTTTTGGGCTCCTGAGGCCAACTCCAGTGTATATTTGGGCTCCTGCTGCTGCTGCTGCCAACTTCTGCCAACTCCAGGGTGTGATTCATCCAATTTTTGGGCTCCTGAAGCCAACTCCAGTGTATATTTGGGCTCCTGCTGCTGCTGCTGCCAACTTCTGCCAACTCCAGGGTGTGATTCATCCAATTTTTGGGCTCCTGAAGCCAACTCCAGTGTATATTTGGGCTCCTGCTGCTGCTACTGTCAACTCCTGCCAACTCCAGGGTGTGATTCATCCAATTTTTGGGCTCCTGAAGCCAACTCCAGTGTATATTTGGGCTCCTGCTGCTGCTACTGTCAACTCCTGCCAACTCCAGGGTGTGATTCATCCAATTTTTGGGCTCCTGAAGCCAACTCCAGTGTATATTTGGGCTCCTGCTGCTGCTACTGTCAACTCCTGCCAACTCCAGGGTGTGATTCATCCAATTTTTGGGCTCCTGAAGCCAACTCCAGTGTATATTTGGGCTCCTGCTGCTGCTGCTGCCAACTTCTGCCAACTCCAGGGTGTGATTCATCCAATTTTTGGGCTCCTGAGGCCAACTCCAGTGTATATTTGGGCTCCTGCTGCTGCTGCTGTCAACTCCTGCCAACTCCAGGGTGTGATTCATCCAATTTTTGGGCTCCTGAGGCCAACTCCAGTGTATATTTGGGCTCCTGCTGCTGCTGCTGCCAACTTCTGCCAACTCCAGGGTGTGATTCATCCAATTTTTGGGCTCCTGAAGCCAACTCCAGTGTATATTTGGGCTCCTGCTGCTGCTGCTGCCAACTTCTGCCAACTCCAGGGTGTGATTCATCCAATTTATGGGCTCCTGAAGCCAACTCCAGTGTATATTTGGGCTCCTGCTGCTGCTACTGTCAACTCCTGCCAACTCCAGGGTGTGATTCATCCAATTTTTGGGCTCCTGAAGCCAACTCCAGTGTATATTTGGGCTCCTGCTGCTGCTGCTGCCAACTTCTGCCAACTCCAGGGTGTGATTCATCCAATTTTTGGGCTCCTGAGGCCAACTCCAGTGTATATTTGGGCTCCTGCTGCTGCTGCTGTCAACTCCTGCCAACTCCAGGGTGTGATTCATCCAATTTTTGGGCTCCTGAGGCCAACTCCAGTGTATATTTGGGCTCCTGCTGCTGCTGCTGCCAACTTCTGCCAACTCCAGGGTGTGATTCATCCAATTTTTGGGCTCCTGAAGCCAACTCCAGTGTATATTTGGGCTCCTGCTGCTGCTGCTGCCAACTTCTGCCAACTCCAGGGTGTGATTCATCCAATTTTTGGGCTCCTGAAGCCAACTCCAGTGTATATTTGGGCTCCTGCTGCTGCTACTGTCAACTCCTGCCAACTCCAGGGTGTGATTCATCCAATTTTTGGGCTCCTGAAGCCAACTCCAGTGTATATTTGGGCTCCTGCTGCTGCTACTGTCAACTCCTGCCAACTCCAGGGTGTGATTCATCCAATTTTTGGGCTCCTGAAGCCAACTCCAGTGTATATTTGGGCTCCTGCTGCTGCTACTGTCAACTCCTGCCAACTCCAGGGTGTGATTCATCCAATTTTTGGGCTCCTGAAGCCAACTCCAGTGTATATTTGGGCTCCTGCTGCTGCTACTGTCAACTCCTGCCAACTCCAGGGTGTGATTCATCCAATTTTTGGGCTCCTGAAGCCAACTCCAGTGTATATTTGGGCTCCTGCTGCTGCTGCTGCCAACTTCTGCCAACTCCAGGGTGTGATTCATCCAATTTTTGGGCTCCTGAGGCCAACTCCAGTGTATATTTGGGCTCCTGCTGCTGCTGCTGTCAACTCCTGCCAACTCCAGGGTGTGATTCATCCAATTTTTGGGCTCCTGAGGCCAACTCCAGTGTATATTTGGGCTCCTGCTGCTGCTGCTGCCAACTTCTGCCAACTCCAGGGTGTGATTCATCCAATTTTTGGGCTCCTGAAGCCAACTCCAGTGTATATTTGGGCTCCTGCTGCTGCTGCTGCCAACTTCTGCCAACTCCAGGGTGTGATTCATCCAATTTTTGGGCTCCTGAAGCCAACTCCAGTGTATATTTGGGCTCCTGCTGCTGCTACTGTCAACTCCTGCCAACTCCAGGGTGTGATTCATCCAATTTTTGGGCTCCTGAAGCCAACTCCAGTGTATATTTGGGCTCCTGCTGCTGCTACTGTCAACTCCTGCCAACTCCAGGGTGTGATTCATCCAATTTTTGGGCTCCTGAAGCCAACTCCAGTGTATATTTGGGCTCCTGCTGCTGCTACTGTCAACTCCTGCCAACTCCAGGGTGTGATTCATCCAATTTTTGGGCTCCTGAAGCCAACTCCAGTGTATATTTGGGCTCCTGCTGCTGCTGCTGCCAACTTCTGCCAACTCCAGGGTGTGATTCATCCAATTTTTGGGCTCCTGAGGCCAACTCCAGTGTATATTTGGGCTCCTGCTGCTGCTGCTGTCAACTCCTGCCAACTCCAGGGTGTGATTCATCCAATTTTTGGGCTCCTGAGGCCAACTCCAGTGTATATTTGGGCTCCTGCTGCTGCTGCTGCCAACTTCTGCCAACTCCAGGGTGTGATTCATCCAATTTTTGGGCTCCTGAAGCCAACTCCAGTGTATATTTGGGCTCCTGCTGCTGCTGCTGCCAACTTCTGCCAACTCCAGGGTGTGATTCATCCAATTTTTGGGCTCCTGAAGCCAACTCCAGTGTATATTTGGGCTCCTGCTGCTGCTACTGTCAACTCCTGCCAACTCCAGGGTGTGATTCATCCAATTTTTGGGCTCCTGAAGCCAACTCCAGTGTATATTTGGGCTCCTGCTGCTGCTGCTGCCAACTTCTGCCAACTCCAGGGTGTGATTCATCCAATTTTTGGGCTCCTGAGGCCAACTCCAGTGTATATTTGGGCTCCTGCTGCTGCTGCTGTCAACTCCTGCCAACTCCAGGGTGTGATTCATCCAATTTTTGGGCTCCTGAAGCCAACTCCAGTGTATATTTGGGCTCCTGCTGCTGCTACTGTCAACTCCTGCCAACTCCAGGGTGTGATTCATCCAATTTTTGGGCTCCTGAAGCCAACTCCAGTGTATATTTGGGCTCCTGCTGCTGCTACTGTCAACTCCTGCCAACTCCAGGGTGTGATTCATCCAATTTTTGGGCTCCTGAAGCCAACTCCAGTGTATATTTGGGCTCCTGCTGCTGCTACTGTCAACTCCTGCCAACTCCAGGGTGTGATTCATCCAATTTTTGGGCTCCTGAAGCCAACTCCAGTGTATATTTGGGCTCCTGCTGCTGCTGCTGCCAACTTCTGCCAACTCCAGGGTGTGATTCATCCAATTTTTGGGCTCCTGAGGCCAACTCCAGTGTATATTTGGGCTCCTGCTGCTGCTGCTGTCAACTCCTGCCAACTCCAGGGTGTGATTCATCCAATTTTTGGGCTCCTGAGGCCAACTCCAGTGTATATTTGGGCTCCTGCTGCTGCTGCTGCCAACTTCTGCCAACTCCAGGGTGTGATTCATCCAATTTTTGGGCTCCTGAAGCCAACTCCAGTGTATATTTGGGCTCCTGCTGCTGCTGCTGCCAACTTCTGCCAACTCCAGGGTGTGATTCATCCAATTTTTGGGCTCCTGAAGCCAACTCCAGTGTATATTTGGGCTCCTGCTGCTGCTACTGTCAACTCCTGCCAACTCCAGGGTGTGATTCATCCAATTTTTGGGCTCCTGAAGCCAACTCCAGTGTATATTTGGGCTCCTGCTGCTGCTGCTGCCAACTTCTGCCAACTCCAGGGTGTGATTCATCCAATTTTTGGGCTCCTGAGGCCAACTCCAGTGTATATTTGGGCTCCTGCTGCTGCTGCTGTCAACTCCTGCCAACTCCAGGGTGTGATTCATCCAATTTTTGGGCTCCTGAAGCCAACTCCAGTGTATATTTGGGCTCCTGCTGCTGCTACTGTCAACTCCTGCCAACTCCAGGGTGTGATTCATCCAATTTTTGGGCTCCTGAAGCCAACTCCAGTGTATATTTGGGCTCCTGCTGCTGCTACTGTCAACTCCTGCCAACTCCAGGGTGTGATTCATCCAATTTTTGGGCTCCTGAAGCCAACTCCAGTGTATATTTGGGCTCCTGCTGCTGCTACTGTCAACTCCTGCCAACTCCAGGGTGTGATTCATCCAATTTTTGGGCTCCTGAAGCCAACTCCAGTGTATATTTGGGCTCCTGCTGCTGCTGCTGCCAACTTCTGCCAACTCCAGGGTGTGATTCATCCAATTTTTGGGCTCCTGAGGCCAACTCCAGTGTATATTTGGGCTCCTGCTGCTGCTGCTGTCAACTCCTGCCAACTCCAGGGTGTGATTCATCCAATTTTTGGGCTCCTGAGGCCAACTCCAGTGTATATTTGGGCTCCTGCTGCTGCTGCTGCCAACTTCTGCCAACTCCAGGGTGTGATTCATCCAATTTTTGGGCTCCTGAAGCCAACTCCAGTGTATATTTGGGCTCCTGCTGCTACTGCTGCCAACTTCTGCCAACTCCAGGGTGTGATTCATCCAATTTTTGGGCTCCTGAAGCCAACTCCAGTGTATATTTGGGCTCCTGCTGCTGCTACTGTCAACTCCTGCCAACTCCAGGGTGTGATTCATCCAATTTTTGGGCTCCTGAAGCCAACTCCAGTGTATATTTGGGCTCCTGCTGCTGCTGCTGCTGCTGCCAACTTCTGCCAACTCCAGGGTGTGATTCATCCAATTTTTGGGCTCCTGAGGCCAACTCCAGTGTATATTTGGGCTCCTGCTGCTGCTGCTGTCAACTCCTGCCAACTCCAGGGTGTGATTCATCCAATTTTTGGGCTCCTGAAGCCAACTCCAGTGTATATTTGGGCTCCTGCTGCTGCTACTGTCAACTCCTGCCAACTCCAGGGTGTGATTCATCCAATTTTTGGGCTCCTGAAGCCAACTCCAGTGTATATTTGGGCTCCTGCTGCTGCTACTGTCAACTCCTGCCAACTCCAGGGTGTGATTCATCCAATTTTTGGGCTCCTGAAGCCAACTCCAGTGTATATTTGGGCTCCTGCTGCTGCTGCTGCCAACTTCTGCCAACTCCAGGGTGTGATTCATCCAATTTTTGGGCTCCTGAGGCCAACTCCAGTGTATATTTGGGCTCCTGCTGCTGCTGCTGTCAACTCCTGCCAACTCCAGGGTGTGATTCATCCAATTTTTGGGCTCCTGAGGCCAACTCCAGTGTATATTTGGGCTCCTGCTGCTGCTGCTGCCAACTTCTGCCAACTCCAGGGTGTGATTCATCCAATTTTTGGGCTCCTGAAGCCAACTCCAGTGTATATTTGGGCTCCTGCTGCTGCTGCTGCCAACTTCTGCCAACTCCAGGGTGTGATTCATCCAATTTTTGGGCTCCTGAAGCCAACTACAGTGTATATTTGGGCTCCTGCTGCTGCTACTGTCAACTCCTGCCAACTCCAGGGTGTGATTCATCCAATTTTTGGGCTCCTGAAGCCAACTCCAGTGTATATTTGGGCTCCTGCTGCTGCTACTGTCAACTCCTGCCAACTCCAGGGTGTGATTCATCCAATTTTTGGGCTCCTGAAGCCAACTCCAGTGTATATTTGGGCTCCTGCTGCTGCTACTGTCAACTCCTGCCAACTCCAGGGTGTGATTCATCCAATTTTTGGGCTCCTGAAGCCAACTCCAGTGTATATTTGGGCTCCTGCTGCTGCTGCTGCCAACTTCTGCCAACTCCAGGGAGTGATTCATCCAATTTTTGGGCTCCTGAGGCAAACTCCAGTGTATATTTGGGCTCCTGCTGCTGCTGCTGTCAACTCCTGCCAACTCCAGGGTGTGATTCATCCAATTTTTGGGCTCCTGAGGCCAACTCCAGTGTATATTTGGGCTCCTGCTGCTGCTGCTGCCAACTTCTGCCAACTCCAGGGTGTGATTCATCCAATTTTTGGGCTCCTGAAGCCAACTCCAGTGTATATTTGGGCTCCTGCTGCTGCTGCTGCCAACTTCTGCCAACTCCAGGGTGTGATTCATCCAATTTTTGGGCTCCTGAAGCCAACTCCAGTGTATATTTGGGCTCCTGCTGCTGCTACTGTCAACTCCTGCCAACTCCAGGGTGTGATTCATCCAATTTTTGGGCTCCTGAAGCCAACTCCAGTGTATATTTGGGCTCCTGCTGCTGCCAACTTCTGCCAACTCCAGGGTGTGATTCATCCAATTTTTGGGCTCCTGAGGCCAACTCCAGTGTATATTTGGGCTCCTGCTGCTGCTGCTGTCAACTCCTGCCAACTCCAGGGTGTGATTCATCCAATTTTTGGGCTCCTGAAGCCAACTCCAGTGTATATTTGGGCTCCTGCTGCTGCTACTGTCAACTCCTGCCAACTCCAGGGTGTGATTCATCCAATTTTTGGGCTCCTGAAGCCAACTCCAGTGTATATTTGGGCTCCTGCTGCTGCTACTGTCAACTCCTGCCAACTCCAGGGTGTGATTCATCCAATTTTTGGGCTCCTGAAGCCAACTCCAGTGTATATTTGGGCTCCTGCTGCTGCTACTGTCAACTCCTGCCAACTCCAGGGTGTGATTCATCCAATTTTTGGGCTCCTGAAGCCAACTCCAGTGTATATTTGGGCTCCTGCTGCTGCTGCTGCCAACTTCTGCCAACTCCAGGGTGTGATTCATCCAATTTTTGGGCTCCTGAGGCCAACTCCAGTGTATATTTGGGCTCCTGCTGCTGCTGCTGTCAACTCCTGCCAACTCCAGGGTGTGATTCATCCAATTTTTGGGCTCCTGAGGCCAACTCCAGTGTATATTTGGGCTCCTGCTGCTGCTGCTGCCAACTTCTGCCAACTCCAGGGTGTGATTCATCCAATTTTTGGGCTCCTGAAGCCAACTCCAGTGTATATTTGGGCTCCTGCTGCTGCTGCTGCCAACTTCTGCCAACTCCAGGGTGTGATTCATCCAATTTTTGGGCTCCTGAAGCCAACTCCAGTGTATATTTGGGCTCCTGCTGCTGCTACTGTCAACTCCTGCCAACTCCAGGGTGTGATTCATCCAATTTTTGGGCTCCTGAAGCCAACTCCAGTGTATATTTGGGCTCCTGCTGCTGCTACTGTCAACTCCTGCCAACTCCAGGGTGTGATTCATCCAATTTTTGGGCTCCTGAAGCCAACTCCAGTGTATATTTGGGCTCCTGCTGCTGCTACTGTCAACTCCTGCCAACTCCAGGGTGTGATTCATCCAATTTTTGGGCTCCTGAAGCCAACTCCAGTGTATATTTGGGCTCCTGCTGCTGCTGCTGCCAACTTCTGCCAACTCCAGGGTGTGATTCATCCAATTTTTGGGCTCCTGAGGCCAACTCCAGTGTATATTTGGGCTCCTGCTGCTGCTGCTGTCAACTCCTGCCAACTCCAGGGTGTGATTCATCCAATTTTTGGGCTCCTGAGGCCAACTCCAGTGTATATTTGGGCTCCTGCTGCTGCTGCTGCCAACTTCTGCCAACTCCAGGGTGTGATTCATCCAATTTTTGGGCTCCTGAAGCCAACTCCAGTGTATATTTGGGCTCCTGCTGCTGCTGCTGCCATCTTCTGCCAACTCCAGGGTGTGATTCATCCAATTTTTGGGCTCCTGAAGCCAACTCCAGTGTATATTTGGGCTCCTGCTGCTGCTACTGTCAACTCCTGCCAACTCCAGGGTGTGATTCATCCAATTTTTGGGCTCCTGAAGCCAACTCCAGTGTATATTTGGGCTCCTGCTGCTGCTGCTGCCAACTTCTGCCAACTCCAGGGTGTGATTCATCCAATTTTTGGGCTCCTGAGGCCAACTCCAGTGTATATTTGGGCTCCTGCTGCTGCTGCTGTCAACTCCTGCCAACTCCAGGGTGTGATTCATCCAATTTTTGGGCTCCTGAAGCCAACTCCAGTGTATATTTGGGCTCCTGCTGCTGCTACTGTCAACTCCTGCCAACTCCAGGGTGTGATTCATCCAATTTTTGGGCTCCTGAAGCCAACTCCAGTGTATATTTGGGCTCCTGCTGCTGCTACTGTCAACTCCTGCCAACTCCAGGGTGTGATTCATCCAATTTTTGGGCTCCTGAAGCCAACTCCAGTGTATATTTGGGCTCCTGCTGCTGCTACTGTCAACTCCTGCCAACTCCAGGGTGTGATTCATCCAATTTTTGGGCTCCTGAAGCCAACTCCAGTGTATATTTGGGCTCCTGCTGCTGCTGCTGCCAACTTCTGCCAACTCCAGGGTGTGATTCATCCAATTTTTGGGCTCCTGAGGCCAACTCCAGTGTATATTTGGGCTCCTGCTGCTGCTGCTGTCAACTCCTGCCAACTCCAGGGTGTGATTCATCCAATTTTTGGGCTCCTGAGGCCAACTCCAGTGTATATTTGGGCTCCTGCTGCTGCTGCTGCCAACTTCTGCCAACTCCAGGGTGTGATTCATCCAATTTTTGGGCTCCTGAAGCCAACTCCAGTGTATATTTGGGCTCCTGCTGCTGCTGCTGCCAACTTCTGCCAACTCCAGGGTGTGATTCATCCAATTTTTGGGCTCCTGAAGCCAACTCCAGTGTATATTTGGGCTCCTGCTGCTGCTACTGTCAACTCCTGCCAACTCCAGGGTGTGATTCATCCAATTTTTGGGCTGCTGAAGCCAACTCCAGTGTATATTTGTGCTCCTGCTGCTGCTGCTGCCAACTTCTGCCAACTCCAGGGTGTGATTCATCCAATTTTTGGGCTCCTGAGGCCAACTCCAGTGTATATTTGGGCTCCTGCTGCTGCTGCTGTCAACTCCTGCCAACTCCAGGGTGTGATTCATCCAATTTTTGGGCTCCTGAAGCCAACTCCAGTGTATATTTGGGCTCCTGCTGCTGCTACTGTCAACTCCTGCCAACTCCAGGGTGTGATTCATCCAATTTTTGGGCTCCTGAAGCCAACTCCAGTGTATATTTGGGATCCTGCTGCTGCTACTGTCAACTCCTGCCAACTCCAGGGTGTGATTCATCCAATTTTTGGGCTCCTGAAGCCAACTCCAGTGTATATTTGGGCTCCTGCTGCTGCTACTGTCAACTCCTGCCAACTCCAGGGTGTGATTCATCCAATTTTTGGGCTCCTGAAGCCAACTCCAGTGTATATTTGGGCTCCTGCTGCTGCTGCTGCCAACTTCTGCCAACTCCAGGGTGTGATTCATCCAATTTTTGGGCTCCTGAGGCCAACTCCAGTGTATATTTGGGCTCCTTCTGCCCCTCATAGTGATGCCACTTCAACTCTCTGCAATTGTGCCGCTCTGCGATTCTATTAGCGATGCCTCTGATCTGCATGTGATATTTCTTCAAAGTATTATTTAACTAACCCAGCACGCATCCTGTGCGTGTTACAGCAAGGCTGAATGGTTTACAACCCTATTGAGGCTCTAGGAGGCTCAGAAATAGCCGTTTTTAATAGCGATTCATCGCGAATTTATTCGGGTCGAAACGATTTTTGTCGGAAAATTCGGCGAATCAGTCGAATCGAATTTTTCAAAAGTTCGCTCATCTCTACCTGAAACTTTCAATTCAAAGTCAAAAGACAGAAGCATGTTTTTTGGACTTAAGCAAATGGATTATGTTTTTTGCAAAACTTAAACGTTCTAATTTCTTTTCAGCTGTGGTTCAAAGAAAATGTGTGGGCTTCTGGTTTCCTGTGATGAGTCTGTTATTTATTCCACCTACAAATGTCCAGATTTCCCTAATTAGGAGCAGTACATTATTACCATGCCTTAAGATTTGGAAGATGATTTCTTTCATATTTGAGTCATTAAATACCTAAATGCATATTGCAACCATAAAGAACCACCGTGGATCAAACAAAAATCAAGATACTTAGTTTTGACACCCCCCCCCCCCCACAGCTTGTCTTTCGGGGGTCCAGATCCTCAATGCTTTGAGAAAATCCAGGAAAATCCAGGCTAAGGATTTACAGCCAAAGTCTGAAAGTGTAGCTTTCTGGTCAGAACTCACTACCTTCTGATGCCACAGTGAAAGGAGTGCAAATAATTTACATCCTCAATACAGATAAGTGGTAAGTTTGCTGTTTTTATTTTTGTCCCCCCCCCCCCTCTTAAAATGGCTGCACACAATGTAATTTCATAGTCCCCTTGTAGAAAGAGTGTTAAAAAATGAAAAGGTATGTATCTACTTAATGTCAGGATCAGAAAAGGAAGGAGGTGGGCAAGGTGCATTTTAGGTTCCTACAAGCCAAGACCTCTGGGGTCCTGGTCCCCAGGGAGCCTAAAGGGCCAAATTTTCCAAATTGTGATGTCTCCTTATGTGAAAAGCTCAAGATTGCGTAGAATACTCAGCTCACCAAGGTTCCCATGGCACATGTGCAGCTGTGCTGCCAACTCTGGCCTCCATCTGGCTGATGCACACATCTGCACCAGAAACTTCTGAATGGTTGGCGTGGATACGCACATCCAAAGGGGAGCAGCCATCTGCTCATTCTCTATTCAGCTTTACAAAGCCACTCTGATGTCAGCTCTGATATCAGAGAGGCTAAGTAAAGCTGAAGAGAGTGCTAGGCCCTGATTGGAGGCGAGTATGTGTCATGGGATCACCAGCAAGGAAAAAATTGCTGGCATTCCAAGTGGGTTTACATCAAATCAGGATTTTTGCCCTCTTTGACTCTGACTGCTGGTGGGTCTGCTGATGAGCTTTCTGATAGATTAGGTCAAAGTTGCAGGTCAGTGGCCATGGAGGGGGGGTTAGGTGAGTGATAGTGGACAGCGGAGGGGGGCGGAGCTAGGTGAGTGGTAGATGAATGTCACAGGGAATGAAGGGGTTAGATGAGTGGTAGAGGACAGCAGCAGGGGGTGGAGGGGGTTAAGTGAGTGGTAGAGGACTTCAGATGGATGGAGGGGTTAGGCGAGTGTTGGAGGACAGTGGCCATGGGTGGAGAGGTTAGGTGAGCAGAAGAGGACAGTGGCAGGGTGGGGCTAGGTGAGTAATAAAGGGCAACGGCAGGGGTGGAGGGAATATTTGAGTGGTAGAGGACAGCAGCAGGGGGTGGAGAGGACAGTGGCAGAAGTGTTAGGTGAGTGGTAGGGAACAGCAGAGGTGGAGCGGTTAGGTGAGCAGTAGAGGACAATGGCAGGGGGTGGATGGGTTAGGTGAGTGATAGAGGACAGGCGTGGAGAGGCTAGGCAAGTGGTGGAGGATAGCAGAAGGGGGTAGAGAGGTTAGGTAAATGGTAGAGGATTGTGGAAGGGGGTGGAGAGGTTAGGTAAGCAAACCCTGTGTTTCAACAATTATTTGAATTTGGCTATGCTTTTGGTGCTTGCATCTTGAATCTTAGGCACATCTGCATTATATTTTATGACACTTTATACTTAGGATTATGGTATCTTTTCAGCACAGTGACACTTTGTATAATATGTAACTGGGAATCCCTTATATTGATTCATGCAATTTTGTGCATGTTATTTGACGTTATTTGATTGTTGCTCCTAATATATCTATTATATTAGACCGCTATAATGACTCATGAGACTTATGATGGATGAAATTGATTAGTGTTGTCCATTGATTAATAAAGCAATTGTTATACTTGACTTTATTGGCTTTACCTTTGCAGCTTTTGTATTTGGGGGTGTGTCTATTGGGACCCCAATCTGGTAGAGTGATTTTGTGCAAATATGCCCCCTTTAGGTATCATGATCATTTATTTAGAGAGAGTAATGCAATTGAAGCTACTCAAAATTATTTAGCTACTGTTTTAAATCAAACATCTGGAAGTACTAGTTGAGTCTGTGTTTAATGTAAGTGACTGATATAGTTATTGTATGTGGAAACTAAAAAATTATTTTAAAGGGGTTAAGACAAATTAAAGTGCATTATTATTAAGTACATTCACAGACCTGAATAATGCAACTGCATTGCACCAGAATTAATTAAACCAATGAGCGTACTGTTTCTTGGATCTGTCTTTCATAGAAAGGCGGGGGTCTCCAATTAAACCTAATACTTCTTATCTAAGTAATAAAGCTATAGGTAAGTTAAATGATTTCTTCAAGTTAAGCGAAGCAGATGGGATACTATTAAATAACAATGCTTTGAAATGATATCCCCTTTTTTCTGCTCCATCTCCTAAATTAATAGGATTATTTTTTTTCATGAGATGGGGGCCTAAGAATTTTCATGGCTCTATCCGTTGTGAACTGGTTGACTGAGCCCAACATGGAGCCAATTATAGAGTTATTTCATTCATTAATTGCAATACTAATTACTGTCAATTGCACTAAGGAAATACCAAAATGTTGAATCTAGAAACAATAATGTGTACCTAGCATGCCTAAAATCACATTCACAATCATGTGCCATTTGCTTGTCTTCTTCCCCTCGCTGGTCTCTGCTTTAGAAGAGCCAAGCTGTGAGCAGCTCCAGCCACTCTATGCTGAACTGTGTGTGACACATTGCTGGAGAGCATTAGGAGGCATGGCCAGGGAGCAATATGACTGCCATTGGAACATTACTGCATTTTTAATAGATTTTAGTCAAACAAAAGATACACAGGCTGTTTTGGGGCACTGTACTGGTGTTAGAACGCCGAACATACATCTCATTCATCAATACCGGCTAGGTTACTACAGGCACTAAGGCGCTCTTGTACAGCGCCGATAGCCGATCACGGCGTATACTAGCAGTCGTTCTTAGCACCTCTAAGCTCATCTGCTGATACCTGCCGCTAGTAATGAATCAGCCTGTCCATCAGCTGAATCCAGGCAGCAGCATGGCTGAGAGGAAGCTCCAAAATGGCCGCTACCTTTCTTTGCCAACTGTGCCAGGTTGTTGGTCCGGTTTAAAGTGCACCTATACTCAGAAAGGAAGTTTATGTGATCACCTTCCATCCTCAGCCTTGTGCCCCAAAATGGCCTGTGTATTTTTTTTACCTCAGCCTTTGCCCAATATCGATAAAAAAACACCAGGAAAAAACAACAGGAAGGAGTATTATGGTGAATGGCATGCAGGGATCTGACCAATTCCTGCAGGGTGATGTTACTCCAGGCTTGCACAATGACCATTTACCTCAACACACTTCAATGTGGAGGGGGATTCACTACTAGAGCCAGGTACTGCCAGATGAGCGTCTGTATAGCGGCGCTTAGAGCGACCACTAGTAGATGCTGTAAGCGAGTATCAGGCATTGTAACAGAGCGTCTCGGTCGCTGTAGTAACCTGGCCGGCATTGTGATGTGTGTTGACTGCTGTAACAACAGTACAACGCTGCAGTGAGCGAGAGGTAGTGCCAGATAAGTGCGTCTGACACTCTACGCTCAACACCATATTCAACAAAACACTAGACACACACAGTGTCTGCGCCCTAAAGCTGGGCGCTGTAGCATAGAGCGCCAGAAGCTGTGTGATCAAAGACTGTTTTTGAACACATATCCACCTGTAACAAAGCGAAAACACATGGAATGACATTGTTTTAACACTGTGACTATAACACTTTAGTGCCAGACCTGTACATACAATTCTGCATAAGAATATTAAAAGTCCTTTAACCCTTTAAAGTGGACCAAGTGGATCTATAAGATTCCCGGGCCGATCACCTCCCCCCAAAACCCCCAAAAAACCTTACGCCGCTGCTGCCTCCCGCGCGCCCCTCTAGACGTGCGTGCGCCCGCGCCGGCCGTTTGTGCCCTGTAAGAGTGACGTGCGGGAGGCAGCTGTCACCCGCTTGTCCGTCAGCGGGGATTAGACGGCGTGGTCACGTGGGAGCGTGGTGAGGTGAGTTTTTGGGGCTTTCTGGGGGGTTTCACACAGCGGGGCACCCCCAATCGGGGTGCCCCCCCGAAGTGGACCAAAACCCAGGATAGTCAATATCCTGGGTGTTGGTCCACTTTAAGTGCCAGCCTACCTGCAGCTTTTGTCACATTCTGTTCCCAGACCATGTTTCACTATTTTGCACTACACATGTTCAACTTTGATTTTTGAAAGGATTTCCAGGGATTTCCCAGGAAAATTATATATTTTGGGCTTCAACATGAAATGTCTTGTTTGGCCTTTTTTTAGTGTATTCTCAATACCTTTTGGTGAAATATGGGCAAAAAAATAAAAATACATGTTTTGCAATTTGTAGTTTTTTTTGTAATAAAAAATGTAAGTTTGTCAATAAAATTTTATTGCGTGCGAAACCCCAATATCTCCCGGTCACAGCGGTACCACATATGTATTGGTAGACACCCTTTCCAGCCCAGGAGACTCCCCCAAACTGAAACAGAGCTTTAGGGGATTTTCAGATAAAATACAACTGTGCTATGCGCTATGTGCACCTTGCAGTTTTTCCAGAAAAACAAACCTTTACATTTGAAATACCCCCCACAAACTATATATTCTCTGGAAGTACACACCTCAAGCTTTCTAGGCGTACCAAGCTTGTTTATGTGGGCTTAGTTTTCTGGAAGTAATTCCTCAATGTATTCTTTGGTTGCACAAAGTTTCCCTAAAAAAGAATAAAAAGGAAGAATCAAGCCATTTTCCTAAAAAAACTATATTCAAACAAGAAAAAACGAGTAAAATCTCAAAAAGCAACATGCCCCGAACAGGACGATACCCAACATGCATAGGTACTGTCAAGGGAAGAGTTGGCAAACACCACAAAGTAAAGCATGCGCATAACAGTATTTTTACTTGAAAATTTCAGTTCTGCAGACAAAATGCACATCTTGCAATTTTTTAACCAAAACAACCCTTTACATTTGGAATATCCCCAATAAACCATATATTCCCTGAAAAGTACACGTTAAGCTTTCTAAGAGTACCCAGCTTGTTGTAGTAGGCTCACCTTTCTGGAAGTAATCCCTCGAAGAATTCTTAGGTTGCACAGGCTTTCCCTAAAAAAATGAATTAAAAAACTGAATAAATAACATGTTTTCCTAATATATAAATATGTAAACAAGAAAAAACTAGCTAAATCTGAAAGAGCAAGGTCCTCTGAGCAGAACAATACCCAACATGCATAGGTACTATTAACTCTTTTAATTGCCAGCCTACTTGAAGTTTTGTCACCCTCTGTTGACAGGTCATTTTTCCCCATTCTGTGCCATGTTTAACTGTGATTTTTGCCAGAATTTTCAGGAAAATTATAGATATATATTTTGCAGCAGAGTTTAGGCTTTAACATGAAATGTCTTGTTTGTAATTTTTATACTGTTTTTTTTAATATTTTTGTGTAAAAAAAAATTAATATTTTTTAGACTGTACAGACGCTCATCTGCTGATACCTGCCACTAGTCATGAATGAGCCTGCCCATGTTGAAAATAATTCTCATGGTAGTAAAAAATTTGGTTCATGAGAAAAAAACCTGAGAATTTAGTGCTTTTAGTGAATCACCAGGTAGGAAGACAATGAAAGTGAATAGCACTTTTAAGTACGGAGTAAAAAGTAAAAATTTCAATACTTTTCCCATTGACTTTCATTGTATTACTATCTCGTGATTCAGTAAAAGTGAAATTCTCATGCTTTTTTCTCACGAGCTGAATTTTTTTACTACATTTTTTTCAATGCTTACTGAATCAAGGCCATTATATTTATATCAACATGTATATAGAAGGACAGTACAAAATGTAAGTGATACAATATATACATTTTATTCTTAGATTGTACACTATACACTTAAAGCTATGATTCAGGATTAGCCTGAAGAAGCCGCAATGAAGGAAGTGAAATTATTTACTGGACATGAAAGATCTGTGATCTGTGATCAATAATGCAGAAATTAATTACCTGGATGGCAATACAATCATTAATATGAATGGATGTTGTTTTTATTCAGTTCAATTGTCGTTTATATGAATGTATGTTAATACAATTGTGTGAATTTAACTGATGGAATAGTGTGGGACATTTCGGAGTTGTTTGGGAATAGCCCATTTCGTATACTAGACCATAAGGTCGTGGTTTTCTTCCTGAATGACATTTAGAAATGTTTTGGCTCCATCATTTATAACCATTTTCCTCATATCTGCTAATGTTTACAATATGGACATATTTCATCCTGACATCTTTTGATATGAAAGTGAAGATGGATTCTGCATGTCTGACATCCTGTGTTTCCTGATGATATCATTGGCCATGTTTATGAATATTTTTAAGTAAATCTCTTTTTCCGTATCAAATACGATTTAAATTTCCCAAATGCAACATTCTTTCTGTCTTGTGGTATTGTGTACATCACAAATAGCCTAATGTTTGGCAATTTTTATGAGAATTAGAAAAAAAAAACACGCTAATGTGTTTTTGTGGCCTAAAACTCCCTATTGAACATTTGGCACAGCAGATTGTTTAAAACATATGGCTCATAACTCTGTGTACTAAAAAAAAATCGTGCCTGGAAAATGTTTATTTTAGTGCCATTGCTCACATATCCAATCTATTCTTATTCTAAAACAATATATTAGACATACAATACACACTTGGGCATATATATTGAGACAGTGCCAAGAGCAAGGGCTCTGTATAAAGGGCAGACATATACAATATTAAACGTAAAACAATCCGCTTTTAGACTCTCTGCTTATGGTTACTGTGCAAAATTGCTTTGCCCTTTGTTCTACCTTGCTAAATATTTATATTTTGGTGATAAAACATGACATTAAGCCTTAAGTGAACCAAAACCCACCCTGGAGTCAATTAGACTCCAGGTAAGGCACGCTCCTTCCCCCCTGGGGCATCCAGATTCGGAATGCCTCGCTGTGTTAAACCCCCTGGTCGCCAAGTAAACTCACCTTCTTCTCGATGCAATGGCGCATGTGCGAGCAGCGGATGCTCCCTGCCACACCTTTAGCAGGCCGCACACTTGCACACTGTTAGAGGGTAGTGCGGATGTGGCTACCTTCATGCTTGGCTCAACTCAGCTTTAAACGGTTAGACTCCACTGGAGTCTTAGACGAGTGGACGGGAGTGGAACCGAGCGCGCCAATTGGACAAGAGGCTGGGCATGAGTCATATGACCATGCAAAGGAGAATTGGAGTGGTGGACCTGGGGGGTTTCACACAGGGGGGCACCCCGAATAGGCCCTGGGGGCAAAGAGCAAAAGCCGGGATAGTCAGAATCCTGAGTTTTGGTTCAATTTTATTCAATAATGTTGTGGTTGTTTTGTGGTACTGTTACTGATTCTTTTCCTTGTTACCAACATGTTGATCTTTCGACAAAATTAATTTGCTCCTTCCTTTGCATTGCTTATGGACTTATGTGATCGGTTGAAAAGTGTTAGAAGGAACAAATAGCAAGGATTAGAATTCGCTCAGGAGAGTAGGCCCTGAAAGAATTTGGTTGGTTAACCACTATAGAATATAATGGGAGAAGATAGATGTAGTAATGGAACGAGGACACAAGACCCGAATTGAGAGGTCCCTTTTATATTGAAGAATGGGACTTCTATACACAAGTTTTGGAGGTAAGGGGAAAAGTCTCCCTACTTTTCAGAGAAAAGCTGTGAACAACAAGTTCTATTCAGAACCAGTTGGAATCAACTTATCCAGGTGCACTGAGTTATGCGTAGTATGTGGAGTACCCCAAATGGGACACATGACTGGGAGTAGTAATAAGAGGCCCTGCATGAGCAGGCTGGGGATACGCCCGTTTGTGCTTCCCATTGAGGACTATCAGAGCCATTTGGAGAGTGACATAAGCATGGCAAATGGCCCTGATTGGTCAAGAGCCCATCATTGGATCGGGAAGAAGTGAGTTTTACAGGGCATTCGGTGGGTTACACAGAGCAGGTTATACCAATTTGGGATGCCCCAGGGCACGGAACGGAACCCAGGAATCACAATTGCCAATGCTTCACCGTGCACACCCCAAACTTAGTTTACCTTACCTTAACTGCACCTTGCTACCCTTTCAGTAGCTGAAATGCTTGAAGAGGCCTCCAGACTATGTGACTGGCAAAAGCCAATCACTGGGGGAGGGAAGTGAAGATAAGCCAAATTGGACTTGCAGAGGAGATATGCATGGGAAGCGTCGGCAGTTGGGACCTCCCATGCTGCATCCAACGCCCATTTTGCATAAAATAGGTGTTGGTCTGCTTTAAGGTCCTGCTTCCAGGTTTCCACATCAGAGTTTGGCCTGCCAATGGGAAGTTATGGTCTGAAAGCCATAGGAATCCTGCTTCCAGGATATTAATACAATCATTTAATGACCATTCATGTAACTCACAGGACCTTAGTATAAAGTGGACCAAAACCTACCGTGATCGATTCCCTCCCCCAGGGCATCCAAAATCGTGATGCCCCACTGTGTGAAACCCCCCAGGTTGCCCCATACACCCTGCTTCCCAGTCCAACAGCGCATGCACGAGCCGTGGCCTCATTTTCTGTTTAGTATAATGTATTTCGTGCCATAACCTGGAATAACTTTTTTATTATGAACATAAAGTGATGGAAAGTTGTCTATTCATGGGCTCAAAGTTTTCATCTCATTAATTATATCTACATTTGCTTTAGGGTTTATTCCAAATAACATTTTATTTCTCCTTTTGATAAAGCCTATTAATCTATCTTGTCTATGAGACAGGCATATAACTTATGAACTTCTGAAGTAAAGCCATAGTTATCAGACATGATTTCCAATTTCTGTTTCCTTTTTAGTGGTAAAGGATGTACCTCTGACCTGATGTTGCCTTTATGGTTTAAACAGGTGTCCAAAAAAAATCCCACTTCTGAACTTGCATCATATAACATAAAGAAAATATAACTGAAAAACAAGCATATTCATTTTACTGGAACGAATACAATTTTATTCGAATGTAATTGTGAGAAAAAAACATTATTTTATTTTTTCAGTGTTTAAATATACAGTAAACTGTGGCCAAGTTACAGTAATATCGGAAAAGGTTTGAGTCACCCAGAACAAAGCTAAATAGGTAAAGACAAATTAACTTGTCTTATGACAACATTTATCACACAAGCTCTGACTTCATAAAAATATTAGCATTTAAAGATTTCTGCTTTAGAGTGTTTAAACATATGTATTTTAATCTTCTGTTTTATCCAGGTCAAAAGTGTTAGAAATGATGGACCTACGCCTGTGCTTACTGATTGTGAGCACCTGATGTGATGTGGCGCTGTGTACCGTACACAGCACCAGCGCTTAAAAAACATCCGGTGTTCTTGATGCATGATACATGGAATGCTACATGGCACAAGGAAAGGTACTAAACATTTTTTGCGTCATAAATATAACTTGCTGGTGGTGCTCAGGAAAAACACCTGCCACTATGCAGCAGTAGCATTTCTTAAATAAGACCCTAAGGCCCTTATTCATCAAGCGATAGCGCCAGGTAGTGTCTGACGAGCGCCAGGTAGCGGCAGCTAACGGCGCCTACCGACTCAAGTACGCCCGGCGGCGGTCACAATGACGCATTTATCAAGCTAAATGAGGCTAGCGCCGGCGAGAGCGACGGCTAGCGCGGCATTCATCATGAAGCCGGCTGGACCGAACAGCGCCGCTGCAAATTCCTTCACAGCGACACGTATTACCTGGCGCTACCTGCCGCTCTCCCATACATTTCAATGGCAGACGCTGCAATGATTGTTCTTAGTGGTTAGGGGGTTTTTTGCTTTTGGACAAAATTCAACACATGTTTATATTGATATGTTTTATGAATCTAGCTGGTTATTTCTGTTTTTTTTTTTTTTTTTTTTTTTCACAATGTAATGTTGTGAGTGACATGGGAATTGCATCTCCTCCACCCAAACTCATTGGCCTCAAAAGCGCTGGTTTTCCACACAAACGGGGCTTGTAAAGCTATTTTGTAGCCTGTCAGGTTGGGCGGTCACGTTCGCTCTTCGAAATTGTCAGCGCCCAAGCTATTCGGCAGCCCTGTCCTTGATGAATCTGTGTTGGTCAGTGTTTGTGCAGTCGCTGTTTTAATTCGCTATGTGGCGGCGCGAGCGTCGCTGTGCCTCGCTGCGCGGCGTTGTGCGGCGCTGTGCTGTTCATACATGTGCCCTTCTGCCATTTGCAAGGAATTCACTTCCCGCGACCCCAGTCGTTGTTAATGAATACACTGTAGTTGTGAGCGTGCCTGGCCACATATTGCAGGATTAACATTCAGTCGTACCAGCTCATAACAACCCGTTATGCATTCTCACGTGTGCCACATTTTCAGTTAGTTGTCTAGTTTGATTGTGTGATGACTTTGTGAAGGAATAAGATTTGTATATGTAAGCACAACGGTGTATGCTTTAGAAGGACCTATGCATTCCAGTATGTAGAACCCCGTGCTAAATCAAGCTAATAATTTGTGGCGCCGTGGGCCCTAGCTTGTTTTTCAGCGTCATTTTATTGTTTTTCCGCCATTTAGCTTGCACATAGCTGATATTAGCTTGTCCCTGCTGCGCGCATGTTTTTTTTTTTTTAGTTTGGAAGCACAGTTGCTTGCGTCATATCCGGTTCCGGGATCCTCCTTTGCGTTTCAACGCCACCTTAAGGTAAAACTGTCTTGCGCTTATGCCAATAGCTTGTTTTTCAGCGTCATTTTAATGTTTTTCCGCCATTTAGCTTGCACATAGCTGATATTAGCTTGTCCCTGCTGCGCGCATGTTTTTTTTTTTTGTTTGGAAGCACAGTTGTTTGCGTCATATCCGGTTCCGGGATCCTCCTTTGCGTTTCAACGCCACCTTAAGGTAAAACTGTCTTGCGCTTATGCCAATAGCTTGTTTTTCTGCGTCATTTTAATGTTTTTCCGCCACTTAGCTTGCACATAGCTGATATTAGCTTGTTGCTGGGGCGCGGTGCGTATTTTTGTTTTGGTTTGTTTTTTATGTCTCATGTCGCTAGCGTCATTTCCGGTTCCTGTTTCCTCCTTTGCGTTTCCAATATGGCTCCCAAACGGAGAGTAATGCGCCTCCCCAGCTCCTCCTCAGATTCCGGCCCCACCACCCCTCCCCCACATCCCCCACCTACCTCACCTTCCCCAAATACCACCCCTCCCACCCATTCCCCTCCTGTGCCCCCAAAACAAAGGCGCACCCGGGTGGATAGCCGGGTCAATGGCCAGGTAGTTAAAGTGAGTATTTTAGTTTTGTATTTTTAGTTTAAAAATGTCTAAACACACAGGGTGGATAGGGGCTGTTTTTTTTTTGTTTTTAGTCCAAAATTGTACACTCCACATGGGGCATCCCCATTGTGGATGTCCTGCTTGGATGCCCCCCCCCCCCCCTGGAGGCCCCCAAAAATTATCTATGGCCCCTCCCATCTGTGCATGTGTGAGTTGCGGATGCCTATTGCGCTTACCTCTAGCAGGGTGTACCCCTGCGCCATACATATTTTCAATTGGTGTGCAGGCGCACTCCCTGTTAGAGTCAAACGCCACATGCGTACTTTGCCGTGCAGATGCAGCTGAGCTGGTATGCACCTCCCAAGGTCCTTGGTTGCGCATACCACACCGGCGTGGACCGCTGTATTTGGCTTGCGGAGTGACGTGGGAGTGTCCTCAGCTGTGTATTTGGGCCCTTCAAAGGGGGTTGCAGACAGTGGGCCACCCACAATAGTTGTGGCCCAAAAAAGTGCACACAAACACAGACTAATGTAAATCCTGGGTGTGGATCCACTTTGATCTTGTCTCTGTAGAACTGTTTATGACATTGTTCTGAGGTCATGTTGTGATTTTTTTTTTTTTTTTGTTTTTAATTTTTTCATAGGACTTCTGCCTGGCCGAATACGACTATGCCCGAGGAGCAAAAAAACGCCTTGCCATGGAGGTGAAGGCCACTGTGTCCCGGCGCTTCAAGACCAACCTGACCATCCGGGCTATTCAACAGAAATGGTCAGATTTTAAGCGCCGGGACCCAGAAGGCGTGTACCGCCTATATGATGCCTACGCATCAGGTAAGTGAAAGCTTATGTTCTTTTTGGCCTTTGTGCACAATCATCTGCTAAGCTGTGTCCTTTTTTGCTTTTTATATTAATTATTTGCTTTCACCCCCTCCACACAGATAAGCGTCCTCCCCTGGGGAAACGTGGGAAGGGATTCCTCCCCCGAACCAGGCAGGCGGACTCGGGGGAGTCATCGGGGGAGGGTCCCTCCCGCGGGTCCTATTTAGAGGACCCAGGGGAGGAAGGGGATGACGCCCCAGAGGAGTGTGCTGCTGGGGGGCAGGCTGGATCAAGCCTCAGCTCCTCACACTCTGAGGCTGAGGACTCTCACCAGGCAAGGGGCCACTCTCAAGCAGGGAGTGAGAGGGAGGAGGGTGGCCCTTTGCCTGGTGGATCTTCTGAGCAGAGTGTGAGGAGCCGAGGCTCCCCGCCTCCTCCTCAGAGCCCTCCCTGGGCTTCAAGTGGCGCTTCATCCCCTGGTGAGTTTACATGTTTTAATTGTTAGTCTGTGCCAGGTTTCATCTGACCATTTGTGCTTAGCCCTTGCCATTCCTCTGTAATTTGCAGGGCATCATATAGGCGGCACCTCCATGGATTTTTGGCGTCAAATCCTCCTCGGGCATAGTCGTGGTAAGTGTATGTTGGAACCTAGTACATTTGGGACTTTATGTCATTCCTTAAAGTGGACCCACAAACCTTGCTGATATTGTTGGGATTATGGCGCCTTGCCTGCCAAATCACATCCCTCACCCAGGGCCCCCCCCCAACCAAACACCACAAACTACTTCCCTCTTTGGGGGTGGCAGAAGCCATTGTCCCTGCCTCCTGTGTGGCACTCGAGATGTGTGTGCGCCTGCGCTCTGTTTCCTACTGGCATGCGTGTGCGCACACACTGGCGGAGTGAGGTGCGGAAGGCAGGGGCGGTGGCGGACTAAAATTGTGTTGCTCTGGCAAAGTAGACTACTACACTGAATAATCACAATCCTGTGTCTTGGTACACTTTTAACACACACGTTTCCTGGTCCATTGTCTAAGCTGGTTTGCTAATGTACATTAACATCACAAACCACACTACAGTGCTAGCCAACTGGAAACCACCCCTATGTTTCTGCCCACACCATGATGGTTGTTCTCATTTCTTTTCTTGGGTTAAGTTGTTCCCGCTAAAACATGTGGCACACTAGTAACATTAGCCAATCAACTGCTAATGAGTCCTTTACATAGCACTGTCTATGTTATTAGCACATTATCTTTAGGGATACATGTTGCAACCCTAACTAATTGACATTAACTCATGGACCAGGAAATATGCTAATTTTGGACAACCTGTATGTAACCATGCAAGCCTTTGATTTTTCAGACTCAATAACCAGATGGATGTCAAATAGTCAGGTGTCATTGGCCCACTAATTGTGTTTTTGTCTTTTGCTTTCTGTTGACAGATGTTGCTACGCAGACGGAGCCAGAAAACCTCCTCCCCACCCCAGCTCCAGGGACGGCCAGCAGCATGGGCCCCCGCCACAGCTGCGATGGTGAGTACATCCCACTTCATATGCCTAAAGACTTGTGAAACCTATGTCTTCTAGTCACATCTGCAGACATTTAAAATGTACCTATGTGTTAATTTCACACACATCTAGATTCCATGTGTTTGTACAATAATCCAACATGCCTGTCTGCATGCTTGATTGTTGCCTCACATTCTTCATTTGGCCACATAGAGACTATTTTTGCCTTAGACACAACCAAATGGGCCGTATTAGGTCTGGACCTCTAACATTATAGGGCAAACTCGTGTACTCGTTAGGACTTAGGCCCTGAGGTTTGGCTGTGACTAAACACAAAAATGGACACACTGGGACTTATACCTTCTTTGCTTCCCCACAGTTAAAGTGGAACAACAACCAGGAATTTGACTTTCCTGGGTCTTGGTCCACTACGGTGGGGCACCCCTGATCGTCACCGCTGTGTGACAACCCCCTGAACTCACTTTTACTCCAGCAAACGTACAAGCCGTGGCCAAGTGGCTCTTCCTCCGCCTCCCGCGCGTCCCTTTTTACTGAGGTAGGGATTTTGGGGTGTTGGGGGGGTTTCACCCCGAGGGACATCCCGATCTTGGATGTCCCGCGGGGAGGGAGGTGATCAGGCCGGGAATCTGATAGATTCCAGGGCCGATCACCGGTGGCTGTTGGTACACTTTAAGAGTAAATGTATGCTTGGGATGTGTTGTTCACATTCCTGCCAGTCAATAGTACTCATATCATGTTAACCAATAAGCGCACAGTGGTCAACAATGTTAATGTGAGTGTCACCTAATTGGACACACTGACATTACATTGCTACATCTGTGTCTGTTGAGGTCACATTCAATTTATTAACAAATTTTTTTTTATACATCTCTACAGCTTGTGAAAACCAGCATCGCAGACTGTGGCGGGAGATCAGGCTCCTGAAGCTGATGCTGCTGGCCAAGAAGAGGCGCCGGCGGCGTCGTTAGGGTGGGGGGAAGGCTGGCCTGTTTACGCCCTTTGTTGGGCAATGTTGGCCCTGTTGGCCCTTTTTTAAAATTAAATTTTTTGATGAACATCATTACAGTGTGGTGCCTTGCAAAGCATAGTTTAACTGTCTCAAAACCCATTTGTGTGTCAATTTAGCCATACCTTTGGAGCCATTTCATGTGTTAATCATAGTAAGCTATGGTCTCAAATGTGTGGCCTAAATTTACAAATACATTGACATATCTAGATCAAGATACTCATCCCTGACTGTGTTATTAGCTAGGTCTTAGGAAAAACACAATTTAGATGTGGGTTAAGCAAATATATTTACACAAACCAAAACAAACAAAATTAATATTCTTGGCTGGGTGGCCGGGGAGGTTGGGAGTCATTGCTAGGGGCGGTGTTGGGGGACAACAGTGCAGTAAAAAATATAGACTGCTGTTGTATGAGCTGTTGTATCAACAACAAAGTTTGGTCCTGCCGCTGTATTGCCTCTGCCTGGCGCTGTATTGCCTCTTCCTGCCGCTGTACAGATTGTTCAATAACATTGGCAAGGCGACCAAGGTCCTGGTTCTGTTGTAGGTTTTGCCTTAACTGGTCCACCTGGCGCTGCAGGCCCTCATTTTGTTGCTGACACATCAGCACCTGATTTTCCAACGCCGCAATGCGCTCATTAGTTCCATCACGCGGCTGTTGGCGACTGTAGTCCTCCAGCATCCGGACCCCTAGTGTGTAGAAATCGGCACTGGTTGGTGCCACACCTCCTCTTGCTGTGGTAGTAGGCTAAAAAAATAGTAAACCACATTTTAGTCATACGGAACAAATGCAGCTATGCCCCTCCCAAAAGTTACCATAAACACTCACTAGACAACTTACCCTTGTCTGAGCCTCTGAAGCTTGGCCACATGGGACTTGGGAAGAGGTCCCAGCTTGGGGTTCTGGTTCCGCCTCCTGCCAAAACAACAATGAAATGAAATGTTACATGTTGCTTCTTCCACTACCCACGAATATGCCAATGGGTTTAGAGGTCGTCTACATCAGCCATGTTACCTGCGTGTCCTCCAGCCCAGGTAGGCTCGAGGTATCGCTGCCAGAGAGTCGCGAATCAACATCAGAGATGTCGGCCAAGTTGGCAAATGCTAAACAGGAAAATCAGGTTAGTAGGTCTGTGGGCCAAACTCTAATGTAACCTGGTTAGGCTATCGAGGTCATACCTCTCAAACTTTAAAAAATACACAGTAGACCAAAGGTCTTGGTTAAACTCAGATTGTTAACATGTATGTTACAGGACTAAGACGCACTAATTTCTGCAAATCTCATCATAAACATTGCTTAAATTAAACATACCCGCAATATCCCAGATGTCTGGAGTGGGGTCCTCACTCGAGATTGGACCTTGAAAATAGATGTGGACACACAAGTTGCCAGAAGCAAGTGGCACAACATTAGAGCCAAAAGACATACTAGAGCAAGGCAAAACCACTTACCCTCATCTCTGGCAGCTGGAACTTGAGGGGCCCTTTCTGGACAGCCACTTCCGATATTCGGGTCAACTAAAACCAAAAAAAAAAGGGTCTAAAGATTCAGCAAACTACTACAGTGAATGTTTTCCTAAAAATATGTCCGCAAATATACATTGCTATCACTAAAATAACTAATAGACTGACCCTGGGGAGGCAACCAGCACTCCCAAGAGGCATCTTCAAGTTTACCAAGCAAACATGTAGCTTAGTAGACTAACCAAATTGAACCAGTGTTACCTAAACAGCATAAAGGATACATTATGTATTGCTCTACACACCAACAGGGTCCTGTTGACCGGCAACATCGGAAGTGGGGTCCAAAGATGAACCAGTCACTTGGCCTACAAAGAAAAAAGACAAATGAGACACATGCACTTGAGTCAAAGTGGATCAAGCAAGGTGAACACATGCACTTACCGACATCCAAAGAGTAGGTGGGATCCGGAGGAGATGCTGGGGCCAAGGGCATGGGAGCTAGTGCAAAATAAAACCAACATTGAGCCATAGCTAATGTGCGTGCCAAAATACAACCTGCATTAAGGTGTGTGAGCAGCTCTTTCACTAATATTGACTAATCAAGCCAAGTGTGGCTCACACATTGATAGGCCGATATATGGCTACACATCTCTGCCATCCTACATATCTACACATGTTAGGGCCTTGTTAGTTACTGACTGTGAGTGTTACAGTGGGCGTGCAATTAGGGCGCACCCACATATTATTAATAGTCAACAGGGCAAACCTTTATTGCTTGAGCTGCTCCCACACCCATTTGTTTTTCAAAAAACCAGCAAACAAATAATGTGTAAATACCTTCAATGGCAGACTGGGGTAGCCTTGAGGTTGCTGGAAGGGCAGGAGCTTGGTTGTCCGGAGCCACATCCCGGACAGCAGCATGTGCACCTATGCATAAAGCAACAGACAGAAAAGTTACAAATGTTTTAGCTATAATGTAATACTTCTAAGGTCCTACAGTTAGTTGGTCAGAATGTAAAAATGCTAATCACAGACATTAACATTAGGTTATTGTAAAAGGCAGAAAATATGTACCTTCAGCCCAACCGGTGGTGTCATCCCCAGGATCCACACCCTGCAGCCGAGCCAGTGGGATTTTGGCCTTCAGCATCTCCTCATACGGCCTGTAGGTACTCTTTGGAGCCTGGATGAACCCACTGTCCACATCAAGATCGTGATTCATCTTTTTCATAAGGGCCCCTCGCAAAGTGTAGAAGCGTTTCCTGCAGGATGGGCCACTACGTGGGTGTTGAGCTGTGCTACTAAGCTCCACACCAATGGCATCCCACAGTTTGCTTCTTTCTTGTTTGCCTATGGACTTGCTTTGGGAGCCAAAAAGCAGCTCCCATTTCGCAAGTGTCAGGCGCACAAGATGATTATTCTCAGCCAAATTAAATTCAGGCTCCCTCTTGGCACCTGGGCGCTTAGCCTGGGGTGCTGCCCCACCTTCAGGCTGTGCCCTTTTCCGTAAGGGAGGTCTGCGCACAGCACCCACCAAACTCCTACTCGGGCCTGCTGTGGCCGGCAGATGTCCTGTATTTGGCTCCATCCTGTAGCTGCACACACACACAAATCAACACCCCACAAGCACGCATGCACACTACAGAATGGCATCGCAATCTCTTAGGCTTGGGCAGGTTTTATGTGCTCTAACAGCCAATCCAAAAGCAGCCCACTTAATTGATTCACACATACAGCCCAGTTCCTTCTAGGCACACCTCCACTGCACTGACAGAAGCATGTGTGTTAGCCAATTAACTCATTACAGACCTCAATCAACAAACAACACACACCCAAATCCAACAATGGACTGATGTATCTGCAACCCTTGTGACATGTGCTTAGCCTAACGGCTATTTAAAAAAACAACAGCTTCACTTTCATTGGTCCCCACCTGATTTTTGGCCCATGTCCGTTAATGCACGCACGTTACGGCTCAAGTACGCTAGTAGCGCTACTAGCGTGCGCGTGCGCACTCTGTTTTACGCACACCTGGGTCGGCTAATTGGCGCCCGGAAATAGCAGAGCGACGCAAAAGGCGGCAAAGCGGACCTGTCACTTTTGAAAATGAAGTATAAAAGGAAGGAATGAACTAGGTTCTGCTATTCTTACACTGTGGCAAAGGCTGTGGTGTGGTGCTGTGCTCGCTTCCCTTAGCTCATTTGAGCCTCTGTCTGGTTTCTGTCCTCACTCTCTGTGGCTTGTTGGGTGATTTCTGACATCAGTGCTGTTTCTTTAGGAGCTTGGTTTGGGTGGCATCTGCAAATTTTGTGTAGCATACAGCAAGTAAGGCTTGATTTTGGGGCCTTTTGTGGGCTGTGCAGCAACTCCCCTCTTGGTTGTGCTTAACTTAGAAAGCTGGTTTTCAGCAGGCTGGTGGTTTGGACCACTATAGTTCTGGTTTTGTGGTGAGCTGCATTGTAGCGGGTGTGTGTGTAGTGTGATTGTTTGTGTGTGTGTTGTGTGTGATTGTTTTTTTTTTTTTTTTTTTGTTTTTGTATATATCTTTAGTGTGTGTGATGGATAAGAGGGTGATGTATGGTGTCTGGGTGGATGGATGTATGTGTATGCTGAAAGAGCAGGAGGAAAGGGAGCGGGGTGTTGTGAGGCTTAGGGCACCCCGCTCCTTTGCAATCCGCCTTTCAGTATGGGACTTAAGTGACGAGCAGATCAGGAGCCGCTTCCGTCTGAATCGTGCTGCACTACAGTCCCTATATGATCAGATTAAGACCAAAATCGAGCCATCCACCAAACGCACTCACTCCATTCCAGGCATAGTACGCCTGTGTGCCACTCTTAATGTGTTGGCACGAGGGACCTTCCAGGCAACCTCAGCCCTCCTCAGCGGGATAAGCCAGGCTACTATGAGCCGCATCCTAATCCAGGTAGTTCTGGCAATTTGTGATTTAATCCCAATTTACATCAAGTTTCCTGAGGAGGAGGAAGAGGTTGCCAAAATAAAACATGCTTTCTATCTGATGGGAGGGATCCCGAATGTGCTAGGGTGCGTTGATGGTACACATATCCCTTTCCGCCCTCCCCGTGCACAGGAGCTGTCCTACAGAAACAGGAAGCAGTTCCATTCCTTTAACATCATGGTGGTCTGTGACCATGAGATGAAGCTGCGGGCGGTGAGATCGGGGTTCCCCGGCTCATGCCACGATTCTTACGTCTTGCAGCGGACAGTCCTGTGCCGGAAGTTTGATAACAACGAAATGCCAGCTGGCTGGCTACTGGGTAATAAATTAACCATGTCTATGTATTTTGCTAATATGTGGCCTAGTAAGGCAATTTTAAACAAACTACCACCCAAAAACATGTACTAGTACTAATTGCTGTCTCTCTCCTTGTGTTTTTTCTACAGCGGACAAGGGATATGGGCAGAGAACGTGGGTCATGACTCCGGTCAGGAACCCACGGACCTCTGCCCATGAACGCTACAATGCAGCGCATCGCAAGACCAGAAGCATTGTGGAAAGAACCATCGGCCTGCTGAAAGCACGCTTTCTTTGTTTGGCACGGCCAGGAGGAGAGATGCTCTACAGCCCACAGAAGGTTTCCAAGATCATCCTTGCCTGCTGTGTGCTACACAACATTTGCATTTGTCACCGAATCCAAGCCCCCGAGGAGACAGCACTGGTGCCAGAAATCCCCAACCTGCCCGCAGATAGAAGTGAGGACACCCAGACTGGCGATGAGCTAAGGGAAAGGCTGATCACTTCTTATTTTGCGGTAAGCTAACTACCCTTCACTCTAATGCAAGTACTGCACTCCTGTTTAAATGTCTTTGACCTCCCATCCAAAAGAGCAACCAAACGCACTAAGGGGGGGTTTAAGATGACCCAAACCACTCTAAGGGGGGGTTTAAGATGACCCAAACCACTCTAAGGGGGGGTGTAAGATGACCCAAACCACTCTAAGGGGGGGTGTAAGATGACCCAAACCACTCTAAGGGGGGTTTAAGATGACCCAAACCACTCTAAGGGGGGTTTAAGATGACCCAAACCACTCTAAGGGGGGGTGTAAGATGACCCAAACCACTCTAAGGGGTGTTTCAGATGACCCAAACCACTCTAAGGGGGGTTTAAGATGACCCAAACCACTCTAAGGGGGGGTGTAAGATGACCCAAACCACTCTAAGGGGGGGTGTAAGATGACCCAAACCACTCTAAGGGGGGTTTAAGATGACCCAAACCACTCTAAGGGGGGGTGTAAGATGACCCAAACCACTCTAAGGGGGGGTGTAAGATGACCCAAACCACTCTAAGGGGGGTTTAAGATGACCCAAACCACTCTAAGGGGGGGTGTAAGATGACCCAAACCACTCTAAGGGGTGTTTCAGATGACCCAAACCACTCTAAGGGGGGTTTAAGATGACCCAAACCACTCTAAGGGGGGGTGTAAGATGACCCAAACCACTCTAAGGGGGGGTGTAAGATGACCCAAACCACTCTAAGGGGGGTTTAAGATGACCCAAACCACTCTAAGGGGGGGTGTAAGATGACCCAAACCACTCTAAGGGGGGTTTAAGATGACCCAAACCACTCTAAGGGGGGTGTAAGATGACCCAAACCACTCTAAGGGGTGTTTCAGATGACCCAAACCACTCTAAGGGGGGTTTAAGATGACCCAAACCACTCTAAGGGGGGGTGTAAGATGACCCAAACCACTCTAAGGGGTGTTTCAGATGATCCAAACCACTCTAAGGGGGGTTTAAGATGACCCAAACCACTCTAAGGGGGGGGGGTAAGATGACCCAAACCACTGTAAGGGGTGTTTCAGATGACCCAAACCACTCTAAGGGGGGTGTAAGACGCCAATGTTGGTTATCAAGTTATGCATTTTTTTAAAATAAAGCACAAAATAACTATAAAGATATATACTAACTGCACTTTTCTTAATTTTTCAGGCACCAAGAGATGCACCGTGATCTGGACATTCCTCTTACAAACCTTTACTGGACTTTTCTTTTCTTTTGCATTTCTGCAGGACTTTTCTTTTTCTATTTCATTTATATTTTATTCTTAATTTAGTTTAAGAGAAAAAATTAAACAAAAATTAGATATATACATGTGGCTATGTGTTTAATTCGGTTGTAAGTTTCCTTTACATTCTAATTCCTATTTTCATTTTCCTTTTCTTTCTCTGTTCTGTTTTTATTTTCCTTTTCTTTCTCTGTTCTGTTTTTATTTTCCTTTTCTTTCTCTGTTCTGTTTTTATTTTCCTTTTCTTTCTCTGTTCTGTTTTTATTTTCCTTTTCTTTCTCTGTTCTGTTTTTATTTTCCTTTTCTTTCTCTGTTCTGTTTTTATTTTCCTTTTCTTTCTCTGTTCTGTTATTATTTTCCTTTTCTTTCTCTGTTCTGTTTTTATTTTCCTTTTCTTTCTCTGTTCTGTTATTATTTTCCTTTTCTTTCTCTGTTCTGTTTTTATTTTCCTTTTCTTTCTCTGTTCTGTTTTTATTTTCCTTTTCTTTCTCTGTTCTGTTATTATTTTCCTTTTCTTTCTCTGTTCTGTTATTATTTTCCTTTTCTTTCTCTGTTCTGTTTTTATTTTCCTTTTCTTTCTCTGTTCTGTTTTTATTTTCCTTTTCTTTCTCTGTTCTGTTTTTATTTTCCTTTTCTTTCTCTGTTCTGTTTTTATTTTCCTTTTCTTTCTCATTGGTGATTTAATTGTATTTCCTTTTTAGGTAACAAATAAAAATTAAAAAAATTGTGACTATGTGTTTAATTATGTTTTATTTTCCATTTATATTCGAAGATCTGGTAGAATGTAATTACCTTTTACACACATTAAAAAAATATTTACATTTCAAAACAAATGTGGCAATGTGTTTTATTCAGAAGGTACTGGATGGGCAGGACACAGCAAAGCTAACAGGCGCTGTGTAGAATAGCGTGGTCACACTGACTGACAGCGCCAACAAAGCTGAGGGCCAACATCATATTCAGCAATGTAGGCGTTGTTCGCAACAACGCCAGGTAGCGACTGAGGAGGCCTGCTATAGCGAATCGCTAACGCCCGCGGCTGACGCTAGCGGCGCTCATAGCGCCATACTTCAGTCGCTCATCTGTCGCTACCTGGCGCTATTGATGAATCGGCCTCCCCGATAGAATTAAACTTGGTTTGAATATTCTAAAAACTGAATCAAAACAAAAGTGAATCTTTAGGAATTCATTTAAACCTTAGGACTGTAAGTAAGCAGATTTATCTTAATTTAGATCAAATTGATATATGTATTCAGATAAATAAATATGTTATAAATTGGCTAAACTCTAATCTCAAGGTCAGATTAGGAAAAAGTCCATATTCAGTCTGATCCATATAAAAGGTATTCTTACTGATTTTACGTTGCGATTCAGATTATTTGAGTTGCTGGCTCGTCGAAATCAATTTACAATCTAAAAGGATTTCCTGGTCAGATTTATTCAAATTAGCACCAAACAAATCTCAGAAGATTTGGACATCACTAATACAGATTGTTTAAGTTGTCTTCAAATTGTGTTGATATATCAAAATATTACAGTCACCAGGTCTTAGCATCTTTGATGTACGTAGTTTTGTTCTTATTAAGATTTCCATTTATTGGTGAGAAACAATTGTGACATGTTGGAGATCCATTGTGGTTGTGGCTCATTCAGTTGTCATTGCTATGGAATAAACATTTAAATCAGTTTTATTGTTGCCAAGGGTATTTACCATGGAAACATACAAGTTATTTATTGTGGCATGGAGACTATATACATCAGTTATGGGTATGTGAATCAGTTAGGGGTAAGGATCCCCTGCCCAGGCAGCCATTCCAAGGCATGGATAAGGAAGAATAAATACACAGAGAAGGTTGAGATGTAATTGTAAAGAGATTCTAGTTGAAAACAGGATGAATTACAGTAACAAGTAACTGGGTCTATTTTTCACAGCCATGTTGTCAGAATTGGGATGTAGGGGTAAGCATGAGAGGAGACACTTCATAAACCAGGAACAGGCATTCTAGTCTAGGAAAGAAAATGAGTACAGTACAGTAGGGGTGAAGGGGGGCTGGGGGCTGGAAAAGAAGCTACAAGGAGCAATCCTGTGGCACCTGGACTATGCCCAGAGGGCATCTAGCTCAAGGGGGAATCTAGCTACAACTGGGAATCAACTGGTTATATTCCACCATATATATATTGGCTGCCAGTCACATGGTCCATGCTGCTTCAAGCTGGCAAAGGGGTCTCTGCCAGTTGAGCACCAGGGATCATGAGCATTTTTGTGTAAAATGGGTTGGTACACTTTAAAATATAGCTGTCTGATAGTCAGCCAACTTATATCTGACCATGAAGCATAGTTTATTTGGTTGTAGGTCCGATTAGAGTTGGCTGACCTAGTTTTTTTGTTTAGATTAAAAGGTAATCTTGCATCTCAGAGCAGCGTTTGCTGCCTTCTGGTTCTTCAAGTGATGGGCATTTCTTGGTGCAAGCATAATCTGGTCATGACAAACGTGTTATTGGGGCAGAAAGGATCAGGCACTCAACTTGTCATACACCATACTGATCACAGGGTGCTAATCCATTGGAAGGGTTGCACATAAAACAGAAGGTAAGCTTGTGGATAGCTCACAGTGGACGTAGACCCATGGGGTGCATAGGCTCAGGATTTCAGGAAAGCTCTCTGGCTACCTTGAATGTCCATCTTATTTGGTCCAGGTTACTGACTTTATAGAAAACTACCCTTTGGGTCCCCCTAATACATTGAGCTCTACTTATTTATTACATGACATTGACTACAGTTAGGTACATTTTGAGGGTTGTCTGGTATAGTGTAAGTATATTCAATTTGGCTTTTAATAGAGGATTATTTATTGTTGTTTGAAGATTTGATATTTATTGGTGTATTCATATTATCTATTACTAGTTTACTATTTATTTACTTATCTTTTGGATTTTGATTATTCTTAGATCGTGAGCCTGATTTACGAAGCATTTGCACCTTTTAAAGCCATTTAGCACCCAATGCATTCATCTAACCTGAATAACTAAAAATGATATCAAAAACACTACAAAATGTACCACATTTTTATTGCAACAGTGTTTGTCTAGACACACTCAAAAGTATTCCCAATGAGTAGAGCTACACATGGTAATGTTCTCATGTTTTACCTTTTGAGGTTTCTACCTGATTTGCATGGTGGGTTGATCATGTCTAGGCAGCAGCATGGATGGGATGCTGGGAAAGGAAAAAGCCTCCCTCTCAAGATGGCCGCAACCAGGAGAAAATGGATGAGGTTGGGTATTTCTTCTTTGAGTGGATGGAGGAGCAAATGTAAGTACTGATATTAATTCAATGGCATGCATGCAGATGGGGCAAATTATTTGTGGGGAGTCTTGTTTTTGAACTGTGCAAGGCTGTTGGTATGGTTAAAGTGCTACTGCAGGAAAACTAAACTGTTTTCTGTTTCTAAATTGAAGAAGAAATGGCCGAGATATTGAGGTTTACAATTTCACCATGATTTCTTGGCTAAAGAAATTGGGCTTGGCTCTTGGATCTGTGATGCTGCATAATCTGTGATGAATCTGAAGGAGGAGGCAGAGGGGCAGGAGGAGGAAAGGTACCAGCAATTCTGTCCCTCTTTGCTGAGCTGATTGAGGGACGGGATGAAGATGAGAATGTAATTGGCTGAACCTGTAATCCCTGATATTTCAGCCATTTCTGCTTCAATTTTAAAACAGAAAACAGTTTAGGACAGTGGAAAATGTAGATTGACGCAATGGTTTAACAATTACTTTTGCCTGCTGTATCAATTAAAGGCTGCAATTCACTTTAAGGCTGCAATTCACTGTTTAATTCACTGGGCTGTACTGATTACAAAAAAAAATTTAGGTCCTGTCTGATTGGAACCTGATGCAAGCCTCTCTAGCACAGTGTTGGGCAGACCCCTTAACTGTGTGCCGGGGAGGCCGATTCATTAATTGCGGCAGGTAGCGACAGTTGAGCGACAGTAGCGGCATTTTCAGAGCGCCTGCTAGTAGTCGCTGTGCTTGCCCGTTGTTCGGTAGTTGATAGCGACTCAGTCGGTTTGCCGTAATGTTGAATATTGGCTAAGGAGTCGCTATTTGACAGGTTCCGCGCTGTATGGGAGCGCATGATAGCGACTGGCCATAGCGACCGGCTCCTACCATATTCATTAACAAATCACGCTCAAAAAATTATCGCGCTGTAAAATGCATGTTTAAACCCCAGAGCGCTGGCGGCGATGGGTTAAAAGTAGTTTTTTAACCCCCAAACAACCATATTTTTGGAAACCAAAAAAACAAGTTTTTTAAATAATTTTGTAATATGAATACATTAATATCAGACCTGTAATATCAATTCTGTACATTTTTTTTTTAAGTTAAAAAAATTATTTAAAATGGCAGAAGTGGTCACAGAATTTTATACATTTAAAAAAAACAATTAACAACAATTAATTGTGAATATTTAAAGATTGTTCCATTGAAATGCATTGGAGAGAGCCAGGTAGCGAGAGGTCATACCTGTCGCTGTTCAAGGTCGGACGCTGGCGCTGTGGGCTGAGGCTGGAATAATGATGAATGAGTGGCTATATGGCGCTATCTCAGTCGCTAAGCAGGATTGGCTTGATAAATGTGTGATTGTGGTGGGGAGCCGGCGTTCTCGTGGCGGGGCCCGTCATTACCGGCCGCTCACCAGTCGCTACCTGTCGCTATCCCTTGTTAAATAAGGGCCTAAGTCTCATAATTTAGGGTACTGAAAATCTGTAGAATATTATTCTTTAAATTGTAATTTCTTTGTAGTAAAGTATTCTAAAAACCACTAACAACTAATAGATACTTAAATAAAGATACTTAAATATTTCCATGTATGAACTGCTTTTTTGTGCTAATTTTGGTTTGCCTAATAGCCTTGGGGTTTTTTGTTTTTTATGCTATGATAGTAAAAGATGTTCACTCCATCTTCCTCAGTAAATCTAAATGTGGATGACCGATGATTGACTGGTATGTAAATTGTTACATCTTTTGAGATACAATCTTTGCGCATGGTCCCAGCATTCCAGCTCCTGTTGATGCAGCCTTTGACATACCAAAAAATAAAGCCTCTTTTTAGCTGATTATTATCGGTAAATATTCAAAATTACTAATTGCATTACACTACTAAAATGTGAACAGTCCTGTGTATTACAGTATGAAGTAACGTTACCACCATGGTCCTGGCTTAGATAAAAATGTCAGGCCTTGGCAGCCTGGCAAAGTGATGACATCCCGGGTGCCCAAGGAAAACAAGCAATACGCATGTAACGTTGACAGATTTAGATCTTCCTTCCTGTCTCTGTGACACATCTGTATAAGTCTACTAATCAATTAGCAAGAGGGATCAAAAGATTCTCTATGAATGTCACAGCTAGAGAAGTTTTTGCGAAACATGTGAAAACGGGAAAAGGGACTGAATCACCATTGCATTTCCTATTTCTGTCATCTGTGTTGGAAACTCTTCACAGGTTTATTCATTCATGAACATTTTAGCACTGCTGGAATTCTTTCAGCTTTCATCTTCCAGTTATTAAGATAAAATTAACCCAATGAATAATAACGGCATGTAATGACGTATGCAGCTTCAATTTGTCTTAGCAGACATAATATGCCACCTAGCAATATAGTTCTATTAAGTAAACACTATTCTTTTCAGTATTTTTTTTTTTTACTTTTCTGAACAATACAAGACTTTTGAACTATAATGAAGTTATAAATTGCTTTTTTATTAGACAAACACTTGAGCAGTTAGAAGCTATAAAAAAACAATTCACAAGAAGTAACCTGTATAAACCTTCCCATATAGCAAATATGTAATAATAAGTAGTAATCAAATTACTTCTGTGGACTTTTCCCAAGACCTCAGACTTCTTTGCTGCCACTCACTCTCACACCACACATTACCTGCAGCACTGGCATAGAAAGCTGGGCCACAGTGACATATGCACAGAGAATGGTGCTGAAGCAGATGCAGATGCAGCGAAGAGTCTCATAATTTCTTGCACTAGCTGATCTGAAGACTCTGGGAAAGTTCACGAAATTAGAGTTTCCCTATAAATTGATATGACAATTACCTGAGATTTGACATGGATCATCACGGCCTCCACCCGTGTCCAGGCAATAAAATGAAGTCTAAACTCCCTTTTTGTTCACTGCAGCTCCTCTTTGCAGCCCTGGTGTCTTCAAACGTATTAGTAATTCTGTCCTTTAATGCCAGGCCGATATGGCAACATCCTTCAAGATGGCTTTACAACCCCCCAACACAACAGCTCCATTTATTGCCTCCTTGACATGTCCCCTCCATTTCGAAAAATACAATAGACATTTCAGGGGGCGTAAACAAAACTTGGTGGAGGCCTCTATGAAAGTTTGGGGGATGGAATTCCTTCACAGAGAAGCTGCAGGGGTGAGTATAGACTTCTTTATTTTGTTACCTGGACAGTGCCTTTAGCCCTTTAAGTGCCAGCCACATGAAATTTACTTGGCTGCATCATCAACCGTTACGTGCCAGCCACCAAAATTCCATGTAGCTGGCATTTTCTCCCCTTTAGTACCTAACAAAATGTAAAAAAAAAAAAACTCACCTCCTTTCAGTCTTCAGTGGGACAGAGAACACTGATTCTCTGTCTCTCACCGGTCTCCACACAGAGGGGGAGGGTTTTAATACCGGCAGGTTAGCTGACATCAAATCACTATGCCGGTATAAAAAGCCCCTCCCTGCAGTGGGAGTGAGTGACAAACCCTATGCCCCACTCCTTCTTCTGCCTACACTCCCAGCTGAGATCAGACAGCGTGAGACATTACCCAGCGATGGAAGGGGTTAAGTACTAGTTTGAAAAAATATATAAATAATAAAGGATTTATGTGTGTGTGTGTGTTTTACTTAAACCTTTGTGAACGGGTAAGGAGTCCTTGAGACCCCAATACCAGTTCAAAGGGCAGGAGGGGCCAATATGTATCCTGCTGGCAAGTGAGTCACTTGCCAAAACCCCGTGCCTGATTACCAGCATCCCCAATGGCCGGGGATGCAGAAAACCCTGGTCCCTGCAGTAGAACTGCTCTATCACAGTTGCAAGGTTTCTTTAAAAAAAAATAAATAAACAACGTATCCACTGCGAAGACCCTAGAGGCTCTTGAAATCATTTGGCTAACCCTTAAAGCCTCAATCAGTACTATAGCCACTGGTATCTGTATGAGCACCATTAACCTGAACAAGCTCATCTGTTGTTCATAAATTTGAGCATGAATATTGTTTACATCGGCTGCAAGTCTAATTTAGGTTTTCTGGAACTGAAAGCTCGATGTGACAGAACAATCTGCTGCATTGAGCTTCCACTTCTAGAAATTTTGACCTTGGCTTGTTATTATTCATTTGTATATAAAATATTCCTCCTTTTCCTCTTTAACCATTTATTTTAATTTTTGTAAAGCTAAAATATTTTCTCATGCAGTTTTTATTATTTATCACAAAAAGTTCATTAAAGCAAAGAAAACATTAGTAAGGCATTTTTGTGTGATCACTCTGGGCTTCTAAATAAATATAAATATATATATATATATATATATATATATATATATATATATATTGCATATATGAACATTGTATGCTTGTGCACAACCACAAAGAGCAGGTAAACAAAAGCTGATTACATACTACAGGGAATGCACAACTAAATGCTTCATAAAAAAAAGTTTATTGTTACAAAATCATCACAATATAAAACACATGAAAATCAGTATGACTGATATACATATTAAAATCAAGACTAGAGGTCTTCCTGACAGCAATTGGACCAATTAATCTGATCTCTAGCTGAATGTGAGGTCAGTACAAAGTTATATGTAATGCACATTCAGCAGACCAATACATCAAAAAGGAGAGCCAATACATACAACAGTATTGAATCATTAATACAAAAAAAACCTACATTATAGAGTGGGTGAAGTGCATATATATCAATCAGCCTTATTTAAGAAATGTCAGTGCCACACAGCACCACTTTTTTGTCCTCAGTGGCACTCAGCATCTGATTTAACACCTAAAAATACGATAACACAGATGCAGCCAATGGCTAGCATCTTATCTAACAGTAGAGCTGAAAAGGAAGTGACGCTCTGGTTGAGGCAGCACCAGATGAAACCTGATGCTTTACAGCACAATGGGCAGAACTGGATTGTAGTGTTTAATGCTTATAATTGATATTTCACACATTTATTTGTACATAACTTGCATTGTGGCTTGTCAATAATTGAAACACAGGACCTAGATGAGCCAAATGTAATTTTGTTTGGGCTTCTTTTGCTTAACAATGTGTAAATAGGAGAACAACAACTAAAATGCAGCCAAAACGCACTGTAAATTTTTTCTCCTTTGTCCCTAGCAGGGGTAACTTTAATCAAGAGGCACCGACCAGTGGCGAAAAATACAGCGCCAAAGATTTCAAGGAGGAAAAAATTCATAAATATGATATAGAGTGCCGGAATAATGAAAGTACAAACTGGCGCTCACTGGTGCGGGGATAATCGTCTAGTGTGTTCAGCAGACGCTGACATTAGCAGATGCTAATTAGTAGCGTTCTGCACAGCAATTGCTAATGCCAATGTAGTGCATAGCACAGTGCAAAATTAGATGGTAATGCCGCTGCTCCGAAGCTGGTGCTATAGCCACAAAAATGATGCTAACAGACACACATCATAAATAAGGCCCCTAGCCTCCCACTGTGGAAGGCAAGGTAATTCTAGATAGTGGATTGATAGAACCTGGAACAAGGCCACACTGGGCATTATAATTTGAGGAACTGGCCCAGTGCTGGATTATGTCTGCAGGGAATAAGAGAAGCATTGCTTTCCTTACTATTTCAAAATGCACATAAGGCATATTAAGTAGTGTTGGGAGAACCCTTGTGCACTCTGGTTCAGCAAGTCCAGGCGACCTTTGAACGGTACCTGGGTATGGGTACCCAAATTTGATCTGAAACTTGTCCCAATTGAAATCAATGGGGACCCGAGGTGTGGTACCCAAAAATGACAGGCTCCCAATCCTTACCCACTCCTCAGGCTCCTCCCTTGCCCGTATTTTAAATACATAAATTCCAGCGATGGACGGGTGATGGCAGCGGTGAGAGATGTGTCCCTTTTAAGCAGAGTGTGCAGCAATAGGAAGTGGTTGTACACTGGTTGGCATTCTTTCCTCTGTCAAAATGGAAACGGGGCCTAAAAAAGATGTTAACCTCCATGAGTGAGGATTCTAGCAGCTGGCACTAGAAGTGCTGCTAGCTGCTGCCAGTGTCCTCACTCATGGAGGTGGCCATCTTTTTTGAAGCCCCTGCCATGGTCATTTTGACAGAGGAAAGAATGTCGACACCAGTGCTGGTAAGTAACAGCCACTTCCTGCTGCTGAAAATTCTGCATCAACCAGCTTTTCTAGGTTCGACCGAACGCCGAACTCGAACATGGACTAAAGTTGGTGTTCGGGTTTGGGAAAAGCTACTTGAAAAGCTTGATACAAACCCGAACTATGCAGTTTGGGTTCGCCGCACACTAATATTAAGCAGAAATAAAAAAAAAATGGATACGCAGAACAGGTATCATGCCTTGCATTTTCAGGTATATGTTAAATAATCTGTAGGGTGATCACCCAGGTCATATGCTGGTATACCGGCCTTAGATAACCTGTCTTTAATATAAAGCTTCTTGTTTTCTCAAGCTACTACTGAAATCCATCTACTACTGATGGCATCAATGGTAACCTTATCTATGACACCTGTCCAAATTTAAAAATGAACCTGACAATTTTTCAACTAAGCCAGTGTCCATACAAGTGCTCGTAACACTATACTTAAATGAACCATGGCTGCTAATTAACCCCTGACCTCTAAATCATGCACAATTATGTCTGAAGTATCTGAAGTCTTTGCTACATGGAAGCTTTCAATAATTGTGTCAAGTCAAAGTGCACATACCTTGGTATAGAAGATACCTTTGTTGGGTCAAAGTTGCATTCTATCATTGCACAGAATTGAATTGTCATGAATGAATCTGGATTTTCTCAATGACCTCAGTGAGGAGGGAGGTGTAATTAAAGGGTTTTCAATATGTTATTGTCTGCTTTGTCAATCACTTGGAAACCATGCCTGTAATCATAAAATGGCACAACACCAAAGGCAGCCATAGCCAGATTGGGTTTAGAATAATCTATGATGAAAAGGAAAAACAGGTTAAAAGTCTGGCACCACTGTAAACAATACATATGTTTTTTATAATATCCTCTTTCGTGGGGGAAGTGCTAGTTTATTTCCAAGCATAAACAATATACAATTCCTCAAGGCCGGTCAGACAGAGGCATGACAGGCAATAAACATGGAATGTTGTATATCATTTGCAGCAAACCCATCTCTGAAGTAGTGCTGCGCACTTTGCACACAGTGGTTCTGTATCATGGCAGATACATGGGACCAATCCTAAGCAGGTATAAGATAAGTGTATTTAATGCACTATAGAAGGCTTATTTGTCATGTGCAAGAGGAATAGGACACCTTATAACTGGCAGTGTTGATGGTAGGCAGTAGGTAGGTGGACAAAAATGTGGGCAAAAAAAATACATTATTAATATATATTCCCCGTAACCAAATATAATTTTAGCAGCAGTCAAGCAATATTCTTTGGTTTAGTAAATGTTGGATTTACCGAATAGTTACCCAAATAATGACATTTATTTATAAATAGCTCAAAACAAAGGGAATTATATACCGGATATTGGCGACCCCTAGGGTTGTGTCCTGATTTCCCTACATGTCTGCATAGAACTGCATGGACTACATGTCCACATGAAAACTTGTCAGTAACACTGTTGTTTTAGGTCTGACCACTTGAAAAGCCTCCACTTTTGTCAAACTTGCTGATAACGCTATTGCGGTGGGTCTATTGACAAACAATGACAAGAAGGCCGACATAGATGAAATAACAATTACTAAAGGGAAAACGCAATATTCTTTTCCTCTACTGAAGTGTAAAGTAAACATTTGTGTTAGGACTGTGTCCCCCATACATGTGATTTATTTAGCAGAATGCTGTTTCTAAGTTTCTTATATTACCGTGGCTCTGGTTTGCTCAAGTGGGAGTGATGTGTTTGGCCTTGAGAAACGTGATCAGAATAAGGGGACTGTCTGGAGGGCACCATGGAGGAAATTTTTCATGATTTTAAACAACTTTATCAAATGCTACATTTTAAGGGCCAAACCTTAGGGTCAGCAACAATCGTAGTCAGACAAGGCAGGGTTGTCAACAGGCTTGGCACAAAGAGAGGCAGGTGAAATTTGGCATAGCAGCTGGAACAGTACACACACTGACAATGTCCCTGGAGATGGCTTCAATTATGTCTGCGTTGCCTAGAAATGGAAGATGCCGATAAGTGAGCAGCTCTACAGGCAGCCGTGCTTCCTTGCTAGGCAACCTAACTGCCCCCAGCTGTCCCGACTGGGAGACTGCAAGGAAGCAGCAGCCAGGTGAGTAGCAGTAAGGATAAGAATTTCCTTTCCTCAAACCATCCTCCATTACTCAAGTTATACACATGGTTGTGTGTAAGACAGGTGTTATATTCATGTTTTGCTCCAAAAAAGGCAATAAGGCTTATTTTCATGGGATGTGTTATTTTTTCTCCATAAACAACAAAGCACAATCTGCCTTCATCCCTCCACAACAAGTGTCCCTGATGGAGTGACATTGGCAGCCCTGCCACCCCATCTATCTGCAGTAAGTGTCCCTGATTGGGGGGGCAGCAGACCAGCCACCCCCATCCCTTCAAAGCAGCCAGTACAGCTAAGGCTTATTTTAAGGGATAGGACTTATTTTAGGGGGTAGAGCTTAGAATTTAAAGCATTTGTGAAAATGCTAAAAAAAAAATCACACTATGCCTTATTTCTAAGGAAACACGGTACTAAAACAAAACTGTATATTGCACTCGGGTGATTTATATTTTATTGTATTGCTGTTTTGTTTATCTTTATATTGTTTCTTTGTATCTTAGTTTTTACTATTTGGACAATGGTGAAGAACGTTTCAGGAAAAATGCCATGGCAATGTTGTAATGTGTGGGTGACCAGTACAAATTGAATTGAAGCTAATGCATACATTTTTAAATTCTCCATATATTATATTAGTAACTAGCACTGGCTCAGTGTGGTATTATTTAAAAATATTCCTCCCTCCATTTTAGTTTTATTATTTACACAAGAGCCTTTGGCTACAGGAATGCCTTTAAATAATGTGTACTATTTTCATAGGTTTCAACATGATATACCGTAACTGTTCTTTTGATGAAGTCATAATTAAAAAATATTCCATGTATATGTTTTGTGGTAAAAATGTGACCATCCCAAAGAAAACATTTAAAGCAGCAATTAGAATTCTTCACAGGGAAATAGTTTGGCAGCAGATGTGGTATTGATATTGAAGTATGGCCTTTGATGTTGCCACTTTGCAGTGTGTATGTAATATCTCTGTAGGGGTGTTTTGGAAAGTGGCCTTTAACAGCATCAAACTTGATACCCATATTTTATGTATTCTTTGTTTTGGCAGTACATTTCACTTTTATCCAGCATTTTAAATGCCATGTCGTTAACAAATCAAGAGCCATTATATTAAATTAACACACATAGCCAACAGTTCAAGACATTTATTGTGCGAGATAAAACTGTACTACAGTATAAAAAAAATACACAAAGTGATCAATACCCTAACACATTTCTGTATAGTGAAAGCTACATGCCCTTGTGTTAAAAAAAATATTATCATACACATTATAATACACATGATAATATATACTATCATATATTATCATACACATTTAAAATCAGTTCTAACTCAATTTACCCCACCCTGTATTCAGGTATATGTATGCAGCACATCAGGGTCATTCTGACCACCAAAACTTTCAGTTTAATTCTTTGGTGGTTTTACGGTACTTGATATGTGGCATTGCATATTTGAGCATAGGGCTCATGGGTCACAGTGCTTATCAAGGGCTACTTTTAACCCTTTAACCGCCAGCCTACCTTGAGATTTTGTCACCCTTTGTTGCCAGACCATTTTGCACTATTTTGCGCTCCCCTTGTTCAACTGTGATTTTTGAGGGGATTTCCAGGGATTTCCCAGGAAAATGATATATTGTTTTTTTCAGCATAGTCTGGGCTTTAACATGAAATGTCTTGTTTGTCATTTGTTAGGTGTATTCTTAATATTTTTGGGTGAAATATGTGCAAAAAAAAAAAAAAAAAAAAAAAATTTTTACATATTGTAGTTTTTTTTGGAATAAAAAATGTAAGTTTGTCAATAAAATCTTATTGCGTGTGAAATCCCAATTTCTCCCGGTTACAGCGGTACCACATATGTATAGGTAGACACCCTTTCCTGCCCAGGAGACTCCCCCAAACTGAAACAGCGCTTTAGGAGATTTTCAGATAAAATACAACTATGCTATGCAATATGCGCACCTTGCGGTTTTTCCAGAAAAACAACCCTTTACATTTAAAATACCCCCAACAAACTATATATTCTCTGGAAGTACACACCTCAGGCTTTCTAGGCGTACCAGGCTTGTGGATGTGGCCATAGTTTTCTGGAAGTAATCCCTCAACGTAATCTTTGGTTGCAAAGAGTTTCCCTAAAAAAAGGATAAAAAAGCAGAATCAAAGCCACATTTTCCTAAAAAAACTATATACAAACAAGAAAAATCAAGTTTAATCTGAAAAAGCAACATCTCCCGAACAGAACGATACCCAACATGCATAGGTTCTGTCAAGGGAAGAGTTGCCAAACACCCCAAAGTAAAGCATGTGCGTAACGGTAATTTTACTTGAAAATTTCAGCTCTGCAGACAAAGTGCGCACCTTGCGATTTTTCAACCAAAACAACCCTTTACATTTGGAATATCCCCCATAAACCATATATTCCCTGAAAGTACACACGTTAAGCTTTCTAAGGGTACCCAGCTGGCTGTAGTGGGCTCATCTTTCTGGAATTAATTCCTCAAAGAATTCTTTGGTTGCGCAGGGTTTCCCTAAAAAATTTATAAAAAAGCTGAATAAAAAACACCTTTTCCTAAAATATAAATATGCAAACCAGAAAAAACAAGCTAAGTCTGAAAGCGCAAGGTCCCCCGAACAGAACAATACCCAACATGCATAGGTACTATTAACCCTTTTAATTGCCAGCCTACTTGAGATTTTGTCACCCTCTGTTGACAGGCCATTTTTCCCCATTTTGCGTCATGTTTTGCGACATGTTTTGCGCCATTTTTGCTGGAACTTTCAGAAAAATTATATATTTTTTTTTTTGCAGCAGAGTTTAGACTTTAACATGAAATGTCTTGTTTGTAATTTTTTTTTTTTTTTTTTACAATATTATTAAGTGAAAAAAAAAATAAATAAATACAATTTTTTTTTTAGAAAATTGACTCCTTTATTTTAAATAAAAAATGTATTTTATTAAGGAAAATCATATTGCATGTGAAAGCCCCATTTCTACCGATTAGAACGGTACCACATATTTATCGGTAGCCCCCCGTTCCTGCCCAGGAGACCCCCCCTAACTGAAACAAGTATTTTATAACATTCACAAAAAAAAACACAAAAACCATCCACACTACAAAGGGTTAAATCGAGAACAAAAATGACATAGGGTCCCCCCTCCCAGGGGAGGGAGACCCCATTTTTTTTTTGATTTTTAAGGGTTAAAAACCCTTAAAAATCAAAAAAAAAAATGACGTGGGGTCCCCCTTACCCACAGTAACCAGCCCGGGACCAGCTATGGGGGCTTGTAGGCACAGAGTGGGGGGGCCAGCTTTTGTGGCCCCCCCACCCTGCAGCCTACGAGCCCACATAGCCCATGTGGGCCCGGGCTCTTCTGCCCCCCCCTGGCCTTTGGGGAGGCAGGTAATGGGGGTGCCGGGGGTTAATGGCAAGCCACCCGCTAGCGCAGGTGGCTTGCCATCCCCCCAGCCTTGTGAACTGGTATAGGGGTCATGGACCCCTTACCAGTTCACAAGAGGTTAAAAGTAAAAAATGACACAGACACACAAAAGAGAAAAAATATTTTATTAATTTTTTTTTTTTTTTTTTACACTGTACTCACCTCCCATCCATCCTGGAGCACTCTGTCCCTCGGCGATCACTGGCTTCTGCTCACTTGCTAGAAGCCTTTTATAGCTGCTGGATGACAGAACACAAAGGGTTAATCAAAAAAAAAAAATGACATAGGGTCCCCCCTCCCAGGGGGGGTGGACCCCATTTTTTTTTTGATTTTTAAGGGTTAAAAACCCTTAAAAATCAAAAAAAAAATTGACGTGGGGTCCCCCTTACCCACGGTAACCAGCCCGGGACCAGCTATGGGGGCTTGTAGGCACAGAGTGGGGGGGCCAGCTTATGTGGCCCCCCCACCCTGCAGCCTACGAGCCCACATAGCCCATGTGGGCCCGGGCTCTTCTGCCCCCCCCTGGCCTTTGGGGAGGCAGGTAATGGGGGTGCCAGGGGTTAATGGCAAGCCACCCGCTAGCGCAGGTGGCTTGCCATCTCCCCAGCCTTGTGAACTGGTATAAGGGGTCACATGGACCCCTTACCAGTTCACAAGGGGTTAAATGGTAAAAAAAAAAAGACAAGACACGTTTTTTAAAAAAGTTTATTAAAAAAAAAAAAAAAACTTTTACTTTACTCACCTCCGATCTTCATCTTCTGTGTCCCGCGGCGATCTGCTGTCAGTGACGGCTGGGCAGAGAAGGGGGGAGGCAGGCGATCGGAGGATCGCCTACCTCCCTCCTTCCCCGCCCAGCCGTCACCGGCATCTGAGGAACGAACTGCCGGGTGCCCCGATGACACCCGGCGGTGACGTCATCTGGCCCCGCCCCGTGACGTCACCAAGATGGCGGCCGCCATCGGAAGAGGCAAGGGAGGAGGGCTGTTATGCCCCCTCCAGAAGACAGAAGAGCGGGGGGGGGGATCGGAGCCCCCCCCCCCCGTGAAGAGGAGAGCCTGCGGGAGCCGGCGGGGACAAAGGTAGGTGACTGTTTTTTTTTTTTTTGTTTTTTTTTTTACAGTAAACCGGGCGGCTGCTGAAACGGGGGGGGGGCACCCTGTTCCGGGCCCTCCCCTGCAGCCGGAGGAGCCCCGATGGGCGATCGGAGCCCCTCTGGCTGAAGAGGAGACCCGACCGGATCGAACGAGGGGTCAGGTAAGTGTCTTTTATTTTTACTTTTTTTTTTTTTACTGGGGAAAGTCAGGCACGTAAATTTTACGTGGCTGGCGTTTAACTGTTGGAGAGGCAGCCACGTAAAATTTACGTGGCTGGCGTTTAAAGGGTTAAGGGAAAATCCACTTACAATGGAATGTTGGAAAGTGTGTATTGTTGTGTTCCAAAATGATGATGTTGAGCTAGTATTTTCTTTTGCCTTATTTTAGCAAATGTGTGTTTTATGGAAGTCATTTTCATTCTGTAATCTGTTGCTCTTGGCAACTGTAAACCAAGTCTGTAAACCAGGATAGCACCAGGATAGCTCAGCACCTTGAGGACATCCTTTTGGCACAAAAATATACATAAAGGCCATTGAAAGTAGACTTACACTTAAAAGTCCATATTATTTTTTTTGAACGTTGAATATAATTACATAACTTGTGATTTCATGTTGAGTTTAGTTTTGCTGGAAGAGGAAGAAATAATTTTAAAAATACAGCGGAATGCACTGGGATGTGGGTTGTCAAGGGAACCATGCTTACAATTATCTTCTATATCTAGATATAGTAATACTATGGAATGCGTGCAGGGGTTAAATTAGCAAGCATAAGTGCAAATGGTTTCTGACTAGAAGAAAAGGCCATACGTCCAGTTCCATTTGTCTTTTGAAAGCCCCTTTTTGTAATTGGTGTGCTCTGAACTATAACCATGACATGGGAGGGGTCATAAGTCTCTCTTTGTTCAGATGTAAGCATGATATCTTTGTAAGTGAATGTGAAATAGCCTAAAAGCTCTTCAAAATGTGCCATGTCAGGGCAGATATTTCAATTTAAAGATGTCATGCATCTTCATACTGGAAACTGTCAGGGTTAATAGGGCAGGAAAAACATCTAGTGGCTTATAAAACACAAATTTAAAGGACCTTTTTAAGTGTTATAATTAGAGATGAGCGAGTAGTGAAATATTCGAAATTTCGAATTTCGATTCGAATAGACCGCGTTACTCGACTACTCGACCGAATATCGAATCCCATTATAGCCTATGGGAAAAAAATGCTCGACACTTGGAAATCTCAATTCGACCACTTGGAGGTCACCAAGTCCACCCTGAAACATCAGAAAATGATGCCAACACTGCTGGAATGCAACTGGGACAGCAGGGGAAGCATGTCTGGGTGCATATAACGCGCCCAAGTCGCACTATTACGCCACTATCACAGCCTCTCAACAATACACTCCAAACACAATATTACTTCTACGTAAAGTGAGACAAGACAAGGAAACCTTCTTTCCTCTACATTGCCATGGACCCCAAGCCAAACTGTACAAAAAAGAAGAACAAAATTCTGCACCCCTTAAAATCACGTTGCCTAATGACAACCACAGATGACATAGGCAAGGGGGAAAATAAATATACCCCACCCCTAATTGTCATTGTGTGTGTGTGTGTGTGTGTGTGTGTGTGTGTGTGTGTGTGTGTGTGTGTGTGAGATGTGGTCAGACATGTCCTCTTATGTCATTGTGTCACCCCAGCAGTAAGGGAAGCTTAAAGGAGGAGGTTTGTTACAGTGTGTTACCCCAGCAGTAAGGGAAGCTTACAGGAGGAGGTTTGTTACAGTGTTTCACCCCAGCAGTCAGGGAAGCTTACAGGAGGAGGTTTGTTACAGTGTGTCACCCCAGCAGTAAGGGAAGCTTACAGGAGGAGGTTTGTTACAGTGTGTCACCCCAGCAGTCAGGGAAGCTTACAGGAGGAGGTTTGTTACAGTGTGTTACCCCAGCAGTAAGGGAAGCTTACAGGAGGAGGTTTGTTACAGTGTGTCACCCCTGCAGTCAGGGAAGCTTACAGGAGGAGGTTTGTTACAGTGTGTCACCCCAGCAGTAAGGGAAGCTTACAGGAGGAGGTTTGTTACAGTGTGTCACCCCAGCAGTCAGGGAAGCTTACAGGAGGAGGTTTGTTACAGTGTGTCACCCCAGCAGTAAGGGAAGCTTAGAGCTGAGACCTCTTAAAAATTGTGTGGAGGCCCAAGAGCTGAGACCTTTTAAAAATTGTGTGGAGGCCCAAGAGCTGAGACCTTTTAAAAATTGTGTGGAGGCCCAAGAGCTGAGACCTTTTAAAAATTGTGTGGAGGCCCAAGAGCTGAGACCTCTCAAACATTGTGTGGAGTCCCAAGAGCTGAGACCTTTTAAAAATTGTGTGGAGGCCCAAGAGCTGAGACCTTTTAAAAATTGTGTGGAGTCCCACGAGCTGAGACCTTTTAAACATTGTGTGGAGGCCCAAGAGCTGAGACCTTTTAAAAATTGTGTGGAGGCCCAAGAGCTGAGACCTTTTAAAAATTGTGTGGAGGCCCAAGAGCTGAGACCTCTCAAACATTGTGTGGAGTCCCAAGAGCTGAGACCTTTTAAAAATTGTGTGGAGGCCCAAGAGCTGAGACCTTTTAAAAATTGTGTGGAGGCCCAAGAGCTGAGACCTCTCAAACATTGTGTGGAGTCCCACGAGCTGAGACCTCTTAAAAATTGTGTGGAGGCCCAAGAGCTGAGACCTCTCAAACATTGTGTGGAGTCCCAAGAGCTGAGACCTTTTAAAAATTGTGTGGAGGCCCAAGAGCTGAGACCTCTTAAAAATTGTGTGGAGGCCCAAGAGCTGAGACCTCTTAAAAATTGTGTGGAGGCCCAAGAGCTGAGACCTCTTAAAAATTGTGTGGAGGCCCAAGAGCTGAGACCTTTTAAAAATTGTGTGGAGTCCCACGAGCTGAGACCTCTTAAAAATTGTGTGGAGTCCCACGAGCTGAGACCTCTTAAAAATTGTGTGGAGGCCCAAGAGCTGAGACCTTTTAAAAATTGTGTGGAGGCCCAAGAGCTGAGACCTTTTAAAAATTGTGTGGAGGCCCAAGAGCTGAGACCTTTTAAAAATTGTGTGGAGGCCCAAGAGCTGAGACCTTTTAAAAATTGTGTGGAGGCCCAAGAGCTGAGACCTCTTAAAAATTGATTGTATTAAGCCCAAGAGGTGAGCCATAATTTTTTTTTATTAATACAGCAATTCTACGGCGGTTAAGGAGGAGGAGGAGGAGGAGGAGGAGGAGGAAATGGCACTTCATACAGATGGCACTTCACTCTTGGCTGCTTTCCACTGTTGTACAAGCAAAGTCCGGGTCAATCCACTTGCTGTTCATTTTGATTAGCGTCAGCCTGTCGGCACTGTCGGTTGACAGGCGGCTGCGCTTATCGGTTATAATGCCCCCGGCTGCGCTGCTCACCCTTTCTGATAGCACGCTGGCGGCAGGGCAGGCAAGCACCTCCAAGGCGTACAGGGACAGTTCCAGCCACGTGTCCAACTTGGAGACCCAGTAAGTGTAGGTCGCCGAGGGATCGGGGAGGACAGGGGTGTGGTCTGCCAGGTAGTCCCGCAACATCCGCCGATACTTGTCCCTCCTGCTGATAGCGGGCCCCACAGTGATGGAAGTTGCACGAGGGGGTTCATCCTCGCTGAACCAATGGGACGCACACAGCCTGACTGCTACCCTCGCCGCCAGCATCCTCTTCCACAGCCACCTCCACGTTGTCCTCCTCCTCCTCATCCTCCTCCTCCTGCAACTGCCACCGAGCAGCAGACAAAAGTGTGGTCTGACTTTCTACCTGCGTTGCGTCTCCTCCTACCCCCATCTCCTCTGTGTGCAATGCGTTCTCCCTTATTGCGATGAGCGATTCTTTAAGGACGCATAGGAGCGGGATGGTTACGCTCACTATAGCGTCCTCGCTGCTGACCTTCTTAGTGGACTCCTCAAAGATACGCAATACATCGCATATGTCTGCCATCCATGGCCACTCGTGGTTGGCAAACTGAGGGAGCTGAGTTGGAGGCACGCGTGGATGCATCATCTGGTACTCCATCAATGCTTTCTGCTGCTCACACACCCTGGCCAACATGCAATAGGTGGAATTCCAGCGAGTGGGCAGGTCGCACAACAGCCGATGTTGAGGCAAATGGAGGCGTTGCTGGATTTTTTTTAAGCTAGCAGCAGCTACAGTTGACTTCCGAAAGTGAGCGCACAAGCGCCGCACTTTGACCAGTAGCTCTGCCAGGTTGGGGTAAGTCTTTAGAAACTTTTGTACTACCAAATTAAAAACGTGGGCCAGGCATGGTACGTGATTGAGTTCTGCAAGCTCCAGAGCCGCCACCAGGTTACGGCCATTATCGCACACGACCATGCCTGGTCCTAGCTGCAGCGGCGACAGCCACATCTCTGTCTGCTGCAATATGGCGTGCCTCACCTCTGCGGCGCTGTGCTTCCTGTCGCCCAAGCTGATGAGCTTAAGCACCGCCTGCTGACGTCTCCCCGCGCCAGTGCTGCAACGCTTCCAGCTAGGGGCTGAGGGCGATGTTAAGGCAGAGGAGGAGGAGGAAGAGGAGGGGGGTCTATCAGAACCCGTGCTGGCAATCTTGGGCGGGGGTGGTATGTAGGCCGTCCCTGTTTGCGACCCCGTCCCCGCTTCCACAACATTCACCCAGTGTGCCGTCAAAGAGATGTAGCGTCCTTGGCCACAAGCGCTTGTCCACGAGTCGGTGGTCAAGTGGACCTTTGCGCTGACTGCGTACCTCAGGGCCCGCCTGATGTTACGCGACACGTGCTGGTGCAGGGCGGGGACGCCACACCGGGAAAAATAGTGGCGGCTAGGGACGGAATAGCGAGGTGCGGCAGCCGCCATCAGGTCGCGGAAGGCCTGCGTCTCCACAAGCCTAAACGGCAACATCTCCAGGGCCAGCAGTTTGGAGATGAGGCAGGTTAAGGCTTGGGCTTGGGGGTGACTGGAGGCGTACTTCCGCCTGCGGTTGAACGCCTGCGAGATGGACAGTTGATGGGACGAGGAGATGGAAGGTGCAGACGAAGATGCGGGGGAAGGGGGGGCTGAAGGAGAAGGCCCCAAAGTAGCCGAAGCAGAGGCAGACGTGGAGGTGTCCTGGCTGGAGGTCTGGACCGCAGTGGCAGCACACAACAAAGGGGAAGAGGCAGTGGCAGCAAGACCGGGCGCAGGTTGTATTGCGTTTGCTCTCTCCCACTCAGCCCAGTGCTTGAATTCCAAGTGACGGCGCATGCCTGAGGTGGTCAGATTGCTCTTCTCAGAGCCCCTACTCAGTTTTGAGTGGCAGATTGCGCAAACCGCGCTCAGTTTGTCATCCGCACAAACATTAAAAAATCTCCACACCACAGAAGTACGAGGCCTCGATGGGGGAGCTTCGCGCGACTGCCTGCTGCCGGGAAGAGCTTCGGCCCTGCTGGCTGTGGCCTGCCTTCTCTGTCTGGACTGTCCTCTGCCTCTGGACTGTCCTCTGCCTCTTGCTGCCTTATTCGGTGATGCGCAGACCGCATCTCCACTGCTTTCCCCGCTGGACATCACCCCTGTCCAAGTGGGGTCGGTCATTTCGTCGTCCACCACCTCCTCTTCCACTTCCTCTCTCTGCTCCTCCTCCTGCCCACTGGACATTCCAACAGCCTCCCTTGATGGCAACTGCGTCTCATCATCATCGCTCATGATAGCAGATGCTGGTTCCGGGTCCACATCACTAGCAGATGGCGGATACTCAAGTGTTTGGGCATCACTACAAACAAATTCCTCTGCTAGCTCCTGGGATTCTTGCAGCACATCTGGAAAAGGACCCGAAAAGAGGTCCTGGGAGGGGTCAAGGGTGGGCTGACTCTGTTGGCCAGGTTGGGAGGAAGGAGGGTCAGAGTGAGACTGTGTGGATGACTGGGTGGTGGACAAGTGACTGGAAGCGTTATCGGCCATCCATTGCACCACCTGTTCACGCTGCTCAGGCCTTAACAGAGGTGTACCCCGCCCCCCGCATAACTGTCCCATAAAGGCAGGGAAGCTGGATGAGCGTAATGCTGGCTGCCCCTCACCAGCACGCATTGTATCCCCACTGGCTTCAACGCGGTTTGTGCCCCCACCAGCATTTCCGCGCCCCCGTCCTCGTCCACCCTTTGCGCTAGCCCTCCGCATTTCAAACGTTTTACTTTTTTGGCCCCGCGTTATGCCAAATATAAAAATATTTTTAAGAAGAACACCTGGCTATACAGCCGTATACTGCCAGAAGGTGAAATGGTGCCTATACGCACCGGGTATATAACAAGGTTTTGTTGGTAAAGAGGACACAAAACAGTAGTGCCAAATATAAATATATTTTTAAGAAGAACACCTGGCTATACAGCCGTATACTGCCAGAAGGTGAAATGGTGCCTATACGCACCGGGTATATAACAAGGTTTTGTTGGTAAAGAGGACACAAAACAGTAGTGCCAAATATAAAAATATTTTTAAGAAAAACACCTGGCTATACAGCCGTATACTGCCAGAAGGTGAAATGGTGCCTATACGCACCGGGTATATAACAAGGTTTTGTTGGTAAAGAGGACACAAAACAGTAGTGCCAAATATAAAAATATTTTTAAGAAAAACACCTGGCTATACAGCCGTATACTGCCAGAAGGTGAAATGGTGCCTATACGCACCGGGTATATAACAAGGTTTTGTTGGTAAAGAGGACACAAAACAGTAGTGCCAAATATAAAAATATTTTTAAGAAAAACACCTGGCTATACAGCCGTATACTGCCAGAAGGTGAAATGGTGCCTATACGCACCGGGTATATAACAAGGTTTTGTTGGCACAGAGGACACAAAACAGTAGTGCAAAATATAGTTTTGTATATAGGTGCTAATACACCACTGAAGTCTTTCTTTCCCTATTCCAGCATCAGCAGCTACCCCTCACTAAAGCAGCCGTTTTGAGCAGAGTGTATATAGTTTTGTATATAGGTGGTAATACACCACTGAAGTCTTTCTGTCCCTATTCCAGCAGCAGCAGCAGCTACCCCTCACTAAAGCAGCCGTTGTGTGCAGTGTGTATATAGCTAGAATGAGCTATATACTGTTCAGCATAGTAGCCCTAATAAGGGCTCTTAATGACTCTCTTGTCTTCTGGTAGCTGGTATATATGGTGGTAAATGCGAGATTCTGAGCTTCTAGGGCCCTGCCTGACTACATAGGATATGAGCTATATACTGTTCAGCGTAGTAGCCCTAATAAGGGCTCTTAATGACTCTCTTGTCTTCTGGTAGCTGGTATGTATAGTGGTAAAAGCGATATTCTGAGCTTCTGGGGCCCTGCCTGCCTACATAGGATATGAGCTATATACTGTTCAACATAGCAGCACTAATAAGGGATTAAGGACTCTCTTGTCTTCTGGTAGCTGGTATATATGGTGGTAAAAGCGATATTCTGAGCTTCTGGGGCCCTGCCTGCCTACATAGGATATGAGCTATATACTGTTCAGCGTAGTAGCCCTAATAAGGGCTCTTAATGACTCTCTTGTCTTCTGGTAGCTGGTATATATGGTGGTAAAAGCGATATTCTGAGCTTCTGGGGCCCTGCCTGACTACATAGGATATGAGCTATATACTGTTCAGCGTAGTAGCCCTAATAAGGGCTCTTAATGACTCTCTTGTCTTCTGGTAGCTGGTATATATGGTGGTAAAAGCGATATTCTGAGCTTCTGGGGCCCTGCCTGACTACATAGAATATGAGCTATATACTGTTCAGCGTAGTAGCCCTAATAAGGGCTCTTAATGACTCTCTTGTCTTCTGGTAGCTGGTATATATGGTGGTAAAAGCGATATTCTGAGCTTCTGGGGCCCTGCCTGACTACATAGGATATGAGCTATATACTGTTCAACATAGCAGCACTAATAAGGGATTAAGGACTCTCTTGTCTTCTGGTAGCTGGTATATATGGTGGTAAAAGCGATATTCTGAGCTTCTAGGGCCCTGCCTGACTACATAGGATATGAGCTATATACTGTTCAGCATAGCAGCACTAATAAGGGCTCTTAATGACTCTCTTGTCTTCTGGTAGCTGGTATATATGGTGGTAAAAGCGATATTCTGAGCTTCTAGGGCCCTGCCTGACTACATAGGATATGAGCTATATACTGTTCAACATAGCAGCACTAATAAGGGATTAAGGACTCTCTTGTCTTCTGGTAGCTGGTATATATGGTGGTAAAAGCGATATTCTGAGCTTCTGGGGCCCTGCCTGCCTACATAGGATATGAGCTATATACTGTTCAGCGTAGTAGCCCTAATAAGGGCTCTTGATGACTCTCTTGTCTTCTGGTAGCTGGTATATATGGTGGTAAAAGCGATATTCTGAGCTTCTGGGGCCCTGCCTGACTACATAGAATATGAGCTATATACTGTTCAGCGTAGTAGCCCTAATAAGGGCTCTTAATGACTCTCTTGTCTTCTGGTAGCTGATATATATGGTGGTAAAAGCGATATTCTGAGCTTCTGGGGCCCTGCCTGACTACATAGAATATGAGCTATATACTGTTCAGCGTAGTAGCCCTAATAAGGGCTCTTAATGACTCTCTTGTCTTCTGGTAGCTGGTATATATAGTGGTAAAAGCGATATTCTGAGCTTCTGGGGCCCTGCCTGCCTACATAGTATATGAGCTATATACTGTTCAGCGTAGTAGCCCTAATAAGGGCTCTTAATGACTCTCTTGTCTTCTGGTAGCTGGTATATATGGTGGTAAAAGCGATATTCTGAGCTTCTGGGGCCCTGCCTGACTACATAGAATATGAGCTATATACTGTTCAGCGTAGTAGCCCTAATAAGGGCTCTTAATGACTCTCTTGTCTTCTGGTAGCTGGTATATATGGTGGTAAAAGCGATATTCTGAGCTTCTGGGGCCCTGCCTGACTACATAGGATATGAGCTATATACTGTTCAGCGTAGTAGCCCTAATAAGGGCTCTTAATGACTCTCTTGTCTTCTGGTAGCTGGTATATATGGTGGTAAAAGCGATATTCTGAGCTTCTGGGGCCCTGCCTGACTACATAGAATATGAGCTATATACTGTTCAGCGTAGTAGCCCTAATAAGGGCTCTTAATGACTCTCTTGTCTTCTGGTAGCTGGTATATATGGTGGTAAAAGCAATATTCTGAGCTTCTGGGGCCCTGCCTGACTACATAGGATATGAGCTATATACTGTTCAACATAGCAGCACTAATAAGGGATTAAGGACTCTCTTGTCTTCTGGTAGCTGGTATATATGGTGGTAAAAGCGATATTCTGAGCTTCTGGGGCCCTGCCTGACTACATAGGATATGAGCTATATACTGTTCAGCGTAGTAGCCCTAATAAGGGCTCTTAATGACTCTCTTGTCTTCTGGTAGCTGGTATATATGGTGGTAAAAGCGATATTCTGAGCTTCTGGGGCCCTGCCTGACTACATAGGATATGAGCTATATACTGTTCAGCGTAGTAGCCCTAATAAGGGCTCTTAATGACTCTCTTGTCTTCTGGTAGCTGGTATATATGGTGGTAAAAGCGATATTCTGAGCTTCTGGGGCCCTGCCTGACTACATAGAATATGAGCTATATACTGTTCAGCGTAGTAGCCCTAATAAGGGCTCTTAATGACTCTCTTGTCTTCTGGTAGCTGGTATATATGGTGGTAAAAGCGATATTCTGAGCTTCTGGGGCCCTGCCTGACTACATAGGATATGAGCTATATACTGTTCAACATAGCAGCACTAATAAGGGATTAAGGACTCTCTTGTCTTCTGGTAGCTGGTATATATGGTGGTAAAAGCGATATTCTGAGCTTCTAGGGCCCTGCCTGACTACATAGGATATGAGCTATATACTGTTCAGCATAGCAGCACTAATAAGGGCTCTTAATGACTCTCTTGTCTTCTGGTAGCTGGTATATATGGTGGTAAAAGCGATATTCTGAGCTTCTAGGGCCCTGCCTGACTACATAGGATATGAGCTATATACTGTTCAACATAGCAGCACTAATAAGGGATTAAGGACTCTCTTGTCTTCTGGTAGCTGGTATATATGGTGGTAAAAGCGATATTCTGAGCTTCTGGGGCCCTGCCTGCCTACATAGGATATGAGCTATATACTGTTCAGCGTAGTAGCCCTAATAAGGGCTCTTAATGACTCTCTTGTCTTCTGGTAGCTGGTATATATGGTGGTAAAAGCGATATTCTGAGCTTCTGGGGCCCTGCCTGACTACATAGAATATAAGCTATATACTGTTCAGCGTAGTAGCCCTAAAAAGGGCTCTTAATGACTCTCTTGTCTTCTGGTAGCTGGTATATATGGTGGTAAAAGCGATATTCTGAGCTTCTGGGGCCCTGCCTGCCTACATAGGATATGAGCTATATACTGTTCAGCGTAGTAGCCCTAATAAGGGCTCTTAATGACTCTCTTGTCTTCTGGTAGCTGGTATATATGGTGGTAAAAGCGATATTCTGAGCTTCTGGGGCCCTGCCTGCCTACATATGAGCCATATACCGTTCAGCGTAGTAGCCCTAATAAGGGCTCTTAATGACTCTCTTGTCTTCTGGTAGCTGGTATAGATGGTGGTAAATGCGATCTTCCGAGCTTCTGGGGCCCTGCCAGCGACAGCCTGTCTTTCCCTGCTGTGAGCGTCTGTCCCTCACTAAGTTCAAGCTGCTAATGCTGACGAAGAGGAAGTGCTGAGTTTTGTATATTCGAGGTCACATGGTTTTTCCAGCCAATGCGTGTAGACGCAGTTCTCGCGATGCCAGCGTCCTCCCAGGACCTGTCCCACCCCCCCTGCATGGTGATTGGTGTAAAAAACGCGCCAGGGAAGGTGGGAGGGGAAACGAATTGTGAGTGCGCCATCGCCGCTGTACTCGATCGAAATCGAGTATGACGAACAGCGTAGTATTCGATCGAATACCGGCTCGGTCGAATACTACTCGCTCATCTCTAGTTATAATATCTAATAACATACCAATAACATATTACAAGCCATTCTTTTTCTCTGTTCAAATCAATTTCCTAATAACTAGCATAAATACCAATAGTGAGTGCAATGAGAAACTATATATATACGTATAGGAAGGGCATACAGAATGTATTATTATCCATCCCTCATGTCAATTAAGATTTGTTTCAGATAGATAAAAAAGAGCAAGATGTAAGGTGGAATTTTACTTGTTTATTGTATAGCATTAATCAGCATTAAAGACGTGTAACTTCTCATGGAACCGAAACTGCTAAAAAAGTTCATTGTAAGCTTCATTGTAAGCTTACAGATCAGATTGCTTTGGGTCTCATGCATGACACACATATGCACCTGTTTACAAGGATAAAGGATAAAGAAAATGTCTAATGGTTGGCTAGGGGTTTTTAAAAAAAATATGGGTGAATATATGGATGTAATAAGGTGATAATACGTCAGCAGAACTCTTCAGACTTCTGATGAGTACATTATAGCTCATTATAGGTGTTTCTGTAGCACCCTGGGTTGGGGCATAAGTAGAATGTTATGTAATCTCCTTTACTGTATAGTTGCTTAATATTGTATTGATTTATTTGCATTTAACATAACTAAACCTTTTGGCGCATCAGTTCTTTTTAATGGTTTAAAACAAAACCCCACCTTTGTGAAGCCTCCTGATGAGACCACGGATTAGATTTGCTTATTGGGAGAAGACTCCTTGGTTCACCAGCCACCACTCTCATGGCATTCATCACTGTGTTAAGGGCCCCAGTGTAACAATTTTACCTGCTCCATGAAGCCTGTAGCACTGTCTGTCGGCAGCTAAATCCAAGTGCCTTCTGGCAAAGCTTCGGCTGTGCAGACACACACATGTGTGTATGTGGCTCCCCACATGTTGTATGCCCTGAGGAGACACTTGGCAGTTAGGGCCAATGAGTCCGCAATGAGCTCACAGATCCTGCCCTAGGCCAATGATCATCTCTGACTCCATGCTCCCTGCCATTGGCCATCTCCCCAATAAAGCCAACTCCCATGATAGCCTTCAAACTTAGAGTGTTGCAGAGGACTGCATATATTTATACTATATAAATTATTTAAATAGAAACAAAACCCCCTGAGTTTTGTACTTCCTGCCTGAGGCGTCCCAATTTGTTATGCGCCACTGTGTGTATCCTTCTAGTTCCCCTGTAAACTTACCTTTCCTTCTCTCCCATGTATCACGTAAGGACCGCTGGGCAATCATTCTGAACAGTAAGCAAAGCTTCAAAGAAAACATGCGACTGGCCGAAACCCCCACTATTCAGTGTGTACTCATGCCAGGCTTTTCTGAATGGCTGGTGCGTGTATCCACAGATACAGGCAAATGGGGATGTGGCCGCAGTGTGCGTGTAAGATCAGTTGGGGGCAAATCTGGGGGTTTCACACATTGGAACATCCGAAATCGGGATTTCCTACAAAGTGGGAGACCACAAGCCCTAGAGTCCTATAAACTCTAGGCCTATGATTGATTCTCTTTAAAGCAGATCTACACTCTCCCTTACAGGAATGTGCCAGAATGAGTCCTGGTTTACATTGACATTAAACTAACCTAGCCTACCCCCTCACACCATCAGTGAGCCCTGCATTAGAGAGACACTGACTTTTATCTAGTAGATCTGCATACCTTGGGTGACAACTGCACCAACCGCTCCCTCACCCTGTGGTAAGCCCAATTTGGAAATTAACATAAAAAACAACTTATTGGGGGGGTCTGCATGAAAGATGAACCTGGGACCTTTTGTGACAGGTCAGTCACTAAATCCTGTGCAGCACTATAATGTAACTGAAGTCTACGGCTGCCATGAAGAGCCACCCGACATCAGGGAAGGATTTTGATGATCATCTAAATATTTTCACACCCCACAGGGGGAAAGAGGGGTGGCTGGGGGTTACAAAATACTCTTTAAGAGCTACACATATGAACTGAGTCTGCAGTCTTCTAATAGGGAACTTCTTCGATGATGTGTGCAGCTCATTCTTGTCCACCATTATAAAGGGTTTAATGTCCATTTTTGGCTTCCTAGGGCCCATTAGCTGCGTAGGCATTCCAAACTAGAATGTCGCAGGGGAGAGAGATGAAAGGGACATAAAATAATTTTTGACTGCTGACCTTCTTTAATAACATAAAGCAGAAACAGTGACTAGGCATTAAGAGGTTTAAATATGGTGCTATTTTTCAGAGGGCCAAATAAGTACACACTGTCATGAGGTTACGGTAAAGCACCAAATAGCTTTGGTGTATATTTCATTTGAAAAATGCCCATGAACAAATCCAGGAAGAAATGAAACACAGCAAGCGGCAGCAATTAAGGATACCTAGGAAATAATAATAACACTTTAGATTGTTATCATATAAATGACTAAATAACATAAGTAATGGGAGCCAAGTTAAACAATGACCAGCAACTGTTTATCCTGACTGAAGAGAGAAACGTACCCAAATGTATACATTAATTTACATTGCCCAAATGTATGCATGTATTTGTATACCCTGAATTTAGAGCTCAATTATTGACCTTTTTCAGGTTTCCTCTATGAAAAAAAGAAATTTGTACAATTTAATAAAATATATTTTCCATGGCCATGGACAGGAGAGTGCCACAGCTAAAGGGAAGCCAGGGATGTAGTTTGTTTACTAGTGTTTTTTAGTCATTAATCCACTAGCAATGAACTCATCAGTGCATACCTTAAAATATTTCTATTGTCTACCAGTGATGCTGCAGCTTACTTTTGTGGCACTTTTGGGAACAATGGCAATACTATGTAAGAAGTGAGAGCAGCAATCAAAGGAAATTAATGACATTGAAGAGGAGACGAAAGAGGGTGCACATTCGTGGAGCTCAGGACACATCTCAGGAGGAGCAGGCATGTCACGGTTTAAGAGGTGTGGGAAGCGGCTGTCTGACCACAAAGTGTTCAGAAACAGCAGAGGTATCCAGAAAGTCATGCAAAATACTGATCAATGTTTCTTGCAGCAGCCACATCCTCATATTCACCCCTTCAGCAGCTGGGGAATGCATAAACCATGTTCCATCTTTGGCGCTTGGTGGTGCAGCTTAAGCATACTTCTATAGATTTTAGGTTGGTTTGCAAGAAAACAGGCTTGAATGCTGTGGCTCCTTTAAGACTTATGTTCCATCTTTGTGTACCCATATACTCATATTCCAAAAGGGAAAGTATGTCCGTACAAAACAGACCTTACTTTTTAATAATGGGTCTTCTTTTTGCTGGGGGGACAGAAGTCCCAGAACACGCTACCATAGCCAGCACTTTATTGACCAACAGACATGAAAGTATCCACTGGAAAATAATAATTCATTGAATTCTATTGCAACAAATGCCAATATTTCGAACAATATTGTGCTTTAATAACTTATGGGTAGCTTTCATTGTTGCCTGGAATGACCATATATGCTTTCCATAATTAACTTAGTGTTGTCACCTCCATTTATTAACACCTGCTAATATACTTAATACTAATTGTGCCATTAATACCTCCTTAATGGACCCTTACTGCTACTACCAATGCTGTAAAGATCTGTACTAAAACAAGTTTGGACTGCCATGAAGTAATTCTACACTACGTGCCTGAACTGCTGCCCGCGCTAGATCTCGGCTGTCAGGAATAATTAGCCTCTCCAGAGAATAAAGCAATTTGAGGAGACTGACATGATGGCCAATAGTGAGTACACTTAAGGCTTTGTTTCCAAAAATGTTTTTCTGCTTTGTTTGTCAAATCTTTCACCAACATGTCAGACTTTTGTTTTGACAGTTTTCTTGAATACAGTTTAATTCAACAAGTGCAATGTTATATTTAAAAACAAACATATAGCATTTACGTTATGCATACTAGTCATTGTTATCTATTGCGCATTAGAGTTTTGTTATTCCTTTTTGTCTAACACGCCTGTAGATCTTGCTGGCACTTTCTATTTATTGTATATTTTATTTCTCTTATTTTGAGACAAACCCATTGCCAATGTTCTGGCTGATGATAGGAAAAGCAGGCAACATTCACTTTAACTGCCCTGCAAAACAAGATGGCAAGACAATATGAAGCCATGCACCCAAAATCTATGAAGACCTTTATAGGTCACCTCTGGCAGTGTATGTCATTTTATAGAGCTCCAGACTTTTATTAAATGCAGTATACTCTTTCAAGCAGCCTAAGATAGATGATAAATATTAAACACATGCAGAATCTAGTATCATCTGTATCGCACATGCCTGCTATGTACAAGGGGGAGTAAGCATGATAGTTGCATATAGTTACAGTAAGTCAAGTCAAGTCAATACATTTGAGAGTTTACTATAAGAGTTGGGATAGGTAGATAGGACACTGGGTTGGTTAAATAGTTTAAAGTATAGTTAAACTAAAATAGATAATACTGTAGGTGGAAAGAAATTAAATAACAGGAAAATTAGTGTAGGAAACAGGCACCGGTTTGATAATCACCTATCTTGAGTGAAGAGCTCCATAAGTTGCCATTCCTAATAAGGGTTAATAAAAGTAGAGTAACACCCTACCAGAAATATTACCATGGGTACAGTCATTTATGAACGTGAGACAGTCAATGGTGTTTTATAGTGAATATGGACTGGGAAGAAATTTTCAAGCCGAAGGGTCTGTGAGTTCTTATAAGGAGGACAGCAGTTGCGTGTAGCGTGGGCAGCATTGACAACAGACAGGCTCTGGCATGGGTGTCCACATTGCTTGGCTTTGTGAGCCATATTGCTGTAGTTTAGTCCTCTGATGCTGTGAAAATGAAAAGCCATGGGATGGCATTCTGAGGTGGGTGGGAGAGCAAGAATAGAGACTGTTAAAAGGGAGGAAGTTTAAAATTGAGAATGTGACACAGGAAAAAAGGAAGAAAAAGAGATATGCCAACTGAGACCAAAATATCAGAGAGAAGGTGAAAGGAGGGGCAAAGACGGCAGGGTTGTGAGGAGTTATCTCTTCAAAGCTGATCCACAAGGTAACTTAGAGCCCTGCATAACAAGTGTTTTCCCATACTGTAATCGGCTTCCCTGGGTGGCGGGTCAAGAAACAAATGGTCGCTGCACACACACTTGCTGCTGGCTTAGTGTAAAACTAAAAAATGCTTTATTGTAAATCCTTACAGAAACAGTCCATAAAGCATTTTTCAGTAAAACATTTCAGGGATAACTATAACAGCAATACCAATAAAGTGCAAATTCAGGGTTATAGCTAGATGCAGGCCACCCAACTGTAAAGTCACTGTCTCTGGAGCCCTGACAATCCCTTCTCCTCACAGCAGAGCCTCCCGGTAACCCAGCAACCATCTCCCCTTTTCTAGGCAAATCAGCAATTCAGGACAACAAAGAGGGGATATCTCCTCAGCCTCTGCTGGAGTGTAGGGGTGTGCTGAGGTCTACCTCCTCTTGACCTGTGATCGCCACCCAGCCTCCACACAGTCAGCCAGCTTCTCTTGGGGGGGGGGGGGTGATCCCACTTGCCTTCCCCGTACTGCGCCACCGGTCAAGGGGCCCTTCCAGACTTTAACTCAGCCCCTGGCTGTTCTGAGGCATTCTCCTGCAGGTCCTGCGTTAGCAGCCCTCCTCAAACAGTCCCCTCCTGGCTTGCCGGGCTTTCTGGTCCCATCCTTTTTTCCTGTAAATTCAGCTGCACTCTATCACTTTTTCCTGTCTGTGTAAGCTACCATGTTATGGTAACATTCTCTTACTGCATTCATGTTCCAGTAAAGTCGGTTCCTGTTACACCACTAATGTCTAGCAGGATTTGACTCCAGCACTCACACTCTGCAACAGGGGTGAGCTGCCGGACCCCGCTAACAATTCAGTTGGAGCAGTGAAGAAATAGATATCAGATATCAGTTCCTTTATCCATGGGTTTCAGTCTTTATTCTTGGTCCCACTATATATATGTAGAGCAGAATGCCACCACCTATAAAACTCTACTTATTCTCATTAGTAATGTGCTTTAGCTAAAAGAGACATGGCAGATGCTGCCACTTTTTTGCTTTAAATTCTTGAATTTGCGTGTTTGGAACTCATATACTTTTAATTTTTCTGGTGGTATTCCTAGACCTATCCTAGTTTTTGATTATTTTGTTAAACATTTTTTACTGGTAACACCCCAAGGTATTTTTAGCATTGCAAAGGGAAAATCTACAAAGCGGAAAATAATGTGGTTTAGTTTTGAAGAGGAAGATTTACAAATGTCAGCCACATCTCCACCCATTAATTTATCCACGTCTTTCAATTATGGCTATACGTAAACCTAAACAGCCTCATCCTCTGACTTAACCTCTGTGTATTGAGATCTGACTCATAATACATAAATTATTATTACCAGTCATCACTAATGAAAGAAAAAAAATAATGCATGGTTTTAATAACAGAAGTTATATTTTTCCAAGTGGTTTCTCTGAAAAAGCCAGGAAAATTCTAGTTAATAGGTGTTAGATGAACACATACGACTCTGTTCATTTCCAGCAGTTTCAACCCTGCCCTCTAAGAGAGAGTCAAGTAATAAAATATAATATACACATAATAGGTCTTGCAGAAGCATCTACTCCCTGTGGCAGAGTTTCCTTCTTAGACGCATACATTTATTTATTCAATGGCATAGGACTTAAAACCTAGAACCTAAAGCTAGCAAAGTGGGTTTAATACAGGTCTTAAAATATCTTAATCTAAGTACTTTTTCTGTTAAATTTTGAACAATAGCTTACACAAGTTTTGCTGTGCTTCAAGGGAAGCTTAATGATACTTTACAGCATAATTTAAACAGCACATGCCCAACCTATACTTACACACACGCCTTACTTTATATCTGCAGGTGGGCTTTCACAGCAAGTTTGTGGAGAGATTTTCACCTTGATCTATTCATGAAAATTAAGGCTCACAGATTTTGTATTTCAGTTGTACTTCTCTTAAAGGAAAGTAACCATTTAATGTCAGGCCTGCACTGGCCACAATGTTTAGACCAAATAGATGTTAGTCCAGGTGCTGGGGGGATCCCATGTGCATACACTACCCGCTAGTTTTACATCCACCATCCCGTTCAGGGATGCCCCGCTATGTGAACCTCCGCCAGTTGCCCGTAATTGTTAGCTCAACAATAAGCCCATGGCAACTTTAAGGTTGACGCTTCAGCAGAAGAGAGGTTGGGGGTTTGGTCATTGCTTCTTATTAGCTAAATTATACTCTCACCTCATACTTTTACAAAGATGTTCTGCCTTCTTCTATTGAAGTGGCAGTGAAGTAGAGAGTGGCAGTCTGGCATCATTGTAGGCCTGGCAGTGAAAGTGGAAATAGATCATAAGTACACTGAGGTCATAAAAACAAAAACAGGAAAAGTTATTAGATAATGTATTAGTTATTAGACTAGTTATTATTTAGTTAGACTGCTGCTGCTGTGAAGTAGAAAACATGTGTATGGTAGTAAAGCTAGTACATAGTTACATAGTTACATAATTAATTTGGTTGAAAAAAGACAAAAGTCCATCAAGGTCAACCAAGAGTCAGGGTTGGTGAAAGATATTCTTTTTTTTTGTTAACAGCTAATGGTAACTGTTACTGTTATTTTCTTCTAAATAAGCATCTAATCCTTTTTTGAAGCTGTCAGTTGTTTATGCTATAATGTGGGAGGAAAGTCCACAGATTTATAGTTCTTATTGTAAAAAAATGATTTTCGCCTCCGGAGATTTAATATTTTTTTTTCAGTCGGAGGGAGTGCCCCCTTGTGTTTATAGAGGATTTTACCTGAAAGTGTTGCCCCGTATTTTTTGTATTGACCATTTATATATTTATACAAGTTAATCATGTCCCCCTTAGACATCTCCTCTCAAGACTAAATGGATTTAATTCCTGAAATCTTTCTTTATAACTAAGATCCTTCATTCCTCTTATCAGTTTAGTGGCTCTTCTCTGCACCCTTTTCATAATCAGACATCCATTTTATTAACTGGTGCCCATAATTGGACAGCATATTCCAGATGAGGATGCATCAGTGCCTTGTAAAGAGGTAGAAATATATCCCTATCCCGTGATTCCATGCAACATTCAATGCATGATAATATCTTGGCGGCCTTGGAAGCAGCTGCTTGACATTGCATACTGTTATTTAGCTGTGGTTTCCCCCAGATGTCGAGTAAACATGAACTGCAGCCAGAAGTCTGTTTTTGGGTTTGGCATTTGGCATAAACATCTGCTCACTCTCGGTTGTGGCTCACTCACATCAGCGTTTGGCACAAACATTCACCCAATCTTGGTCACGATTCCCCCACCTGGGGGAGGGGAGGAACAAAAGGAGAAACTTCCAACCCTACAGCTAAGAGAGAGTGGCAGAGGGGGAGGTCCCCATGATATAGATAGTCTGCCATCCAATTTAAAAACATTGGGTACAACATAAAAGACAAATATAAAGCAAGAAACAAAATATTTATATTACTTGTATTGTTTTATGTTCCTTCCCTCATCATAATACATAATTTATAAATTTTTAAGGTTAGGGAAACAACATTGCAAGAACTGATGCTCAATTTTGATCAGTCTCCTAATTATTATTTGAAATGAATATACTTTATGTGTGTAACATGAGGTCCCATCTTGCGTTCTGGCCATAGGAGATCCTGGTATTTAAATTGAAAATCCAAAAGACTTCTCAATCGCAAAGTCTAGATTTCATGCGACCCTGAATCCAAATGTAACTTTTTCTTTTGCTTGCTGATGTGGGTCGCAACTGAGAGCAGACAGATGCATCACCTCCCAACCCGGCCACCCTAAACCAATGACGCTCTTTTTCTTCCAGCTTAACCCTCCCCATCCTGGCCCAGTGGTGGTAGAGGAGGAGTGTCAGAAAGAAACGCTTGATACCATATATATGGTGGTATATGGTGGTGTAGGGACACTCCCTGTCTGATGTGCGTCATTCAATGGGCACAGAGGAGGGGATTAAGATGTTGACTTTCACAAGTAACTATATAATCTGTGATTTTGGTTAGACAGCATTTTATGATGCAAGGAAATTCTAAGTGGACATTTTCTTTTCTCATATACTGCTTTATTCTGTCCAGTCATCTTTAGCTGACAGATGGACCGAGGTCTACTCACGCCTTTTTCTTCTCTACTCTACCTTCAATCCCACTCCACTGTGTGCCACGCTGCACCAATCCAATGATGGCTGGTGCTGTGTGCGGGGGGCAGGGGATCAGAGACCCCTGGCCCCTGAACCCAACTGCTACCAATCAAGGGTGAGTGAGATCGGGCAACCTGGGGGGTTTCACACAGTGGGGCACCCCGATCAGGGTGCCTGGGTTTTGGTCCACTTTAAGGGGAAAAAAGATCTGTCCCGAGCTCCAGGACTGCTTGCTAAAAGACTTGATACTACACTTCCAGGGTCAGCACCACAGCTTGTCCAGCATTTCAACCTTGCAAACTGTGTGTGTAGTGTCTTACCCCCAGCCATTAACCTATGCCCCCTCACCTAACCCCCCTCCCCAGCAGCTGACCCAATCCTCTCATCTACCCACACTCCCCAGCCATTGGACTGATACAACTACTACAAGACAAATTCAGACAATACAATACCATAAACTCAGTTATGCCCACTTTGGGTGACAATGTTCTCAGGGAACTAGAACTCCCCATCACAGCTGAGAAACTGAGTGATCAAGTGAAAAGTGATCAAGACCTTGTCGAAAGTGAAGTTGCCAGGTCCAGATGGCTTTTCTATCACATACTATAAACAATTCCTACCAGAACTCAGCTCTTACTCTGTAGCAGCTTTTAATGCCCTTTCATTGGATCCCATCGAAGAGACACTACTACAAGCCACACTAGAGGCTTAAAAAACAATTATACATAAATCTGTAGTTCTGAAACTATTTGCAAAATATTATTGAATATATGAATTCTTTCTTAGCAGTCTACTTACTTGTCAAAACCACTCTGGATCCACGGAAGCTATTCATGTTCCAGAACTTTTCCAAGAGCACCCAAACACTGAACAGGTGGACCACACAATTTGAGGATTTAATCTTATCCACACCCCTCACCCCCATAAAACAATATCTCAAATCTACAATCTTTTAGCCATGACTGACAAAGATAAACTACCCTTTTGCACAGCATGGGAGACTGGAAGAAAGTCTTTACACTTGCACACAAATCCTTAATCCCAGCCCAAAAGCTTAACTACAAATACTTATCATGATGGTACTGCACTCCTGTAAAACTATACTCCATGATACAGGGATCTACTCCAGCTTGTTGTAGATGCAAATGAGACATAAGCACCATAAGCACCTGAACATGCAAAAAATGAATTCCTTTCTGGACTAAAGTAGCCGAAATCATTTCTGAAATTATAGGATCCCATACCCCAACAGACCCATTCCTCCTACTACTCCACCTGACAGCAACCTCTCCAGCAGGCTATAAAAAATGAACACGGACTCACTTAGCAAATGCAGCCAAGGCTTTAATCCCCAGATTTTGGAAAACACCCCTAACTATTATGGATTAGCTTTGAGAGGTCCAGAAGGTGATGGAAATAGAAAGAGGATGCACAACAAAAATGATCATTTCTAGAGATGAGCGAACTTTTGAAAAATTCGATTCGACTGATTCGCCGAATTTTCCGACAAAAATCGTTTCGACCCGAATTTATTCGCGACGAATCTCTATTAAAAACGGGTATTTCTGAGCCTCCTAGAGCCTCAATAGGGTTGTAAACCATTTTGCCTTGCTGTAACACGCATAGGATGCGTGCTAAGTTAGTTAAATAATACTGTAAATGAATATCACATGCAGATCAGAGGCATCGCTAATAGAATCGCAGAGCGGCACAATTGCAGAGAATTGAAGTGGCATCACTATGAGGGGCAGGAGCCCAAACATTGCTTTAAAGAGACACTGGAGTTGGCAGCAGCAGGAGCCCAAAAATTGGATGAATCACACCCTGGAGTTGCAAGCCGCAGCAGGAGCCCAAACATTGGCTGAAAGAGACACTGGAGTTGGCAGCAGCAGGAGCCCAAAAATTGACTGATATACCCTGGAGTTTCAAGCAGCAGCAGCAGCAGCAGCGGCAGGAGCCCAAACATAGCTTGAAAGAGACACTGGAGTTGGTTGCAGGAGCCCAAAGATTGGATGAATCACACCCTGCAGTTGCAAGCAGCAGCAGCAGGAGCCCAAATATTATTTTAAAGAGACACTGGATTTGGCAGCAGGAGCCCAAAATTGGATGAATCACACCCTGGAGTTGGCAGCAGCAGCAGGAGCCCAAACATTACTTTAAAGAGACACTGGGGTTGGCTTCAGGAGCCCAAAAATTGGATGAATCACACCCTGGAGTTGGCAGCAGCAGGAGCCCAAACATTACTTTAAAGAGACACTGGAGTTGGCTTCAGGAGCCCAAAAATTGGATGATTCACACCCTGGAGTTGGCAGCAGCAGCAGCAGGAGCCCAAACATTACTTTAAAGAGACACTAGGGTTGGCAGCAGGAGCCCAAAGATTGGATGAATCACACCCTGGAGTTGGCAGCAGCAGCAGGAGCCCAAACATTACTTTAAAGAGACACTGGGTTTGGCTTCAGGAGCCCAAAAATTGGATGAATCACACCCTGGAGTTGGCAGCAGCAGGAGCCCAAACATTACTTTAAAGAGACACTGGGGTTGGCAGCAGGAGCCCAAAGATTGGATGAATCACACCCTGGAGCTGGCAGCAGCAGCAGCAGGAGCCCAAACATTACTTTAAAGAGACACTGGGGTTGGCTTCAGGAGCCCAAAAATTGGATGAATCACACCCTGGAGTTGGCAGCAGCAGCAGCAGGAGCCCAAACATTACTTTAAAGAGACACTGGGGTTGGCTTCAGGAGCCCAAAAATTGGATGAATCACACCCTGGAGTTGGCAGCAGCAGCAGGAGCCCAAACATTACTTTAAAGAGACACTGGGGTTGGCTTCAGGAGCCCAAAAATTGGATGAATCACACCCTGGAGTTGGCAGCAGCAGCAGCAGGAGCCCAAACATTACTTTAAAGAGACACTGGGGTTGGCTTCAGGAGCCCAAAAATTGGATGAATCACACCCTGGAGTTGGCAGCAGCAGCAGCAGCCCAAACATTACTTTAAAGAGACACTGGGGTTGGCAGCAGGAGCCCAAAGATTGGATGAATCACACCCTGGAGTTGGCAGCAGCAGCAGCAGGAGCCCAAACATTACTTTAAAGAGACACTGGGGTTGGCTTCAGGAGCCCAAAAATTGGATGAATCACACCCTGGAGTTGGCAGCAGCAGCAGCAGCAGGAGCCCAAACATTACTTTAAAGAGACACTGGGGTTGGCAGCAGGAGCCCAAAGATTGGATGAATCACACCCTGGAGCTGGCAGCAGCAGCAGCAGGAGCCCAAACATTACTTTAAAGAGACCCTGGGGTTGGCTTCAGGAGCCCAAAAATTGGATGATTCACACCCTGGAGTCGGCAGCAGCAGCAGGAGCCCAAATATTACTTTAAAGAGACACTGGATTTGGCAGCAGGAGCCCAAAATTGGATGAATCACACCCTGGAGTTGGCAGCAGCAGCAGGAGCCCAAACATTACTTTAAAGAGACACTGGGGTTGGCTTCAGGAGCCCAAAAATTGGATGAATCACACCCTGGAGTTGGCAGCAGCAGCAGCAGGAGCCCAAACATTACTTTAAAGAGACACTGGGGTTGGCTTCAGGAGCCCAAAAATTGGATGATTCACACCCTGGAGTTGGCAGCAGCAGCAGGAGCCCAAATATTACTTTAAAGAGACACTGGGGTTGGCAGCAGGAGCCCAAAGATTGGATGAATCACACCCTGGAGTTGGCAGCAGCAGCAGCAGCAGGAGCCCAAACATTACTTTAAAGAGACACTGGGGTTGGCTTCAGGAGGCCAAAAATTGGATGAATCACACCCTGGCGTTGGCAGCAGCAGCAGCAGGAGCCCAAACATTACTTTAAAGAGACACTGGGGTTGGCTTCAGGAGCCCAAAAATTGGATGAATCACACCCTGGAGTTGGCAGCAGCAAGAGCCCAAAAATTGGCCTAAAGACATAAATATGTTTTGCACCATTTGGAAAGTGTAAAACGTGGCACCATGCTGAATCTAGTCGCATGCATCAGGCATTGGTGGGTGGAAATCCTGGCTGATCCATCCCTGATTCATTTTGACAAAGGTGAGTTTCTCCAAATTTTTAGTTGACAGACGAGTTCTCCTCGCCGTAACTATGGCCCCCGCCGCACTAAACACCCGCTGAGATGGCACGCTACTGTCCGGGCAGGACAGCTTTTCCAGGGCAAACTCTGCTAGTTGCGGCCACAAATCAAGTTTGGCTGGCCAGAAGTCCAGCGGATCCCCAAGGTGTGTTGGCATGGTCATGTCAAAGTATGACATTGGGATAAATTGGGAGCGGCGTTCCACTCGGTGAGGAAGCAGTCTGGCCCACCTCTCCGGAGCCTAGGTTCTCCCAGGCCGCTTTATGGTGACGCTGCATATGTTGACGCAGGGCCGTGGTGCCAACATTTGGACCCTGGCCACGCTTCACCTTCTGCCTACATATCTTGCATGTGGCCATGTTACCCTCCTGCGGATGCTTCAGGAAAAACTGCCACACTGCCGAGTAGCTACTTTTCCCACCAACAGGCCTCACTGATTCGCTGCTATTGTCGCCAACTCCAGGAACCCCTGCCCCACTACCTCCCGATAAGGTAGCCTGCCGCGCAGCAGGTGCTCTACCCCGGCCCCGCCCCATTTGGCTCCAGGCTTTACAATTGTGCCCCCATGCTGCCTGCCAACCATGCTGCTAACACCTTGCTGCCTGAGCTGCTGACTCCGGGGCAACCTGCGCCCCTCTTCTCCTGATGATGACGATGAAGCCCCTTCACCCGGCTCTCAAGTGCGATCGGCTTCATCGTCATCATCATTATCACCGAGTTGTGGCTGTACGTCACTGATGTTCGTGGATTCGTCAACAGTGTCTGGCGCAGGAGCTGGAACGCTCGCAGCACCCACGACACTGTGCACATCACTATTTGTCAGCCTAGCTAAAGAAGCCACCTCCATTTCTTGGCTGGGCAGTAGCTGCTGACTGTCCTCTATCTGATCGTCCTCCTCACTAAAGAGTGGAGCTGAATCCAAAGCATAGGATACGTCGCTGGGGGAGGGAACGGCGTAGGACAGAGGCAATGGGAGGAAAGGGACTGCTCTCGGGGCATGCCAACTCAGGGTTGTGTCAGAGGAACCTACCGACCCTAGACTGGGGGTCTCAGACGTAAGTTGTGATGATGTTGTTGATGAGCGCGTTAACCAATCTACCACGACAGATGCGTTACTGGTGGAGACCCGACCGCTAGCAGATACTGGCAGATTAGGTCTCTCAGCGTGACTCCTGCTGCTACTGGCCCCCGGTCTGCTGCGAGCTCTGCCTGCGGAATCTTGGCCTCTGCCACTCCTCTTTTCACTTCCAGGCACTTGTCTGCCCGACATAGTCTAACTGGCGTGATATTTTAAGAACCCCCAGGCAGCGGTGGGTCTATATGAAACAGAATATAATGCACACCAAAAGTGAGCAGTAACACTCAGCCTCCAACAGGCCTGCTTAGTGTAAATAAGAGAGCTGCTTAGTGTAAATAAAGAGGGGTATGGTATGTTACAGAATGGGATGCCCCAACCGGAGTGCACCTGGGAGCAGTAGTACTATGCACAGCAAAAGTGTCTTTATCAGGCCAAATTACTTTTAGAATAAGTGCAAAGGGTTATAGTAAATAGAGGCTGGTGTAGTCACAGAATGGGATGCCCAAACCGCAGTGCACCTGGGAGCAGTAGTACTATGCAAAGCAAAAGTGTCTTTATCAGGCCAAATTACTTTTAGAATAAGTGCAAAGGGTTATAGTAAATAGAGGCTGGTGTAGTCACAGAATGGGATGCCCAAACCCGCAGTGCACCTGGGAGCAGTAGTACTATGCAAAGCAAAAGTGTCTTTATCAGGCCAAATTACTTTTAGAATAAGTGCAAAGGGTTATAGTAAATAGAGGCTGGTGTAGTCACAGAATGGGATGCCCCAACCGAAGTGCACCTGGGAGCAGTAGTGCTATGCAAAACAAAATAGAATAAGTGCAAAGGGTTATAGTAAATAGAGGCTGGTGTAGTCACAGAATGGGATGCCCAAACCCGCAGTGCACCTGGATGCAGTAGTACTATGCAAAGCAAAAGTGTCTTTATCAGGCCAAATTACTTTTAGAATAAGTGCAAAGGGTTATAGTAAATAGAGGCTGGTGTAGTCACAGAATGGGATGCCCCAACCGAAGTGCACCTGGGAGCAGTAGTGCTATGCAAAACAAAAGTGTCTTTATCAGGCCAAATTACTTTTAGAATAAGTGCAAAGGGTTATAGTAAATAGAGGCTGGTGTAGTCACAGAATGGGATGCCCAAACCCGCAGTGCACCTGGGAGCAGTAGTACTATGCACAGCAAAAGTGTCTTTATCAGGCCAAATTACTTTTAGAATAAGTGCAAAGGGTTATAGTAAATAGAGGCTGGTGTAGTCACAGAATGGGATGCCCAAACCCGCAGTGCACCTGGGAGCAGTAGTACTATGCAAAGCAAAAGTGTCTTTATCAGGCCAAATTACTTTTAGAATAAGTGCAAAGGGTTATAGTAAATAGAGGCTGGTGTAGTCACAGAATGGGATGCCACAACAGCAGTGCACCTGGGAGCAGTAGTACTATGCAAAGCAAAAGTGTCTTTATCAGGCCAAATTACTTTTAGAATAAGTGCAAAGGGTTATAGTAAATAGAGGCTGGTGTAGTCACAGAATGGGATGCCCCAACCCGAAGTGCACCTGGGAGCAGTAGTACTATGCAAAGCAAAAGTGTCTTTATCAGGCCAAATTACTTTTAGAATAAGTGCAAAGGGTTATAGTAAATAGAGGCTGGTGTAGTCACAGAATGGGATGCCCCAACCCGCAGTGCACCTTGGAGCAGTAGTACTATGCACAACAAAAGTGTCTTTATCAGGCCAAATTACTTTTAGAATAAGTGCAAAGGGTTATAGTAAATAGAGGCTGGTGTAGTCACAGAATGGGATGCCACAACCGCAGTGCACCTGGGAGCAGTAGTACTATGCAAAGCAAAAGTGTCTTTATCAGGCCAAATTACTTTTAGAATATGTGCAAAGGGTTATAGTAAATAGAGGCTGGTGTAGTCACAGAATGGGATGCCCCAACCCGCAGTGCACCTGGGAGCAGTAGTACTATGCAAAGCAAAAGTGTCTTTATTAGGCCAAATAACTTTTAGAATAAGTACAAAGGGTTATAGTAAATAGAGGCTGGTGTAGTCACAGAATGGGATGCCCCAACCCGAAGTGCACCTGGGAGCAGTAGTACTATGCAAAGCAAAAATGTCTTTACCAGGCCAATTTTTTTTTTGAATAAGTGCAAAGGGTTATAGTAAATAGAGGCTGGTGTCACAGAATGGGATGCCCCAACCCGAAGTGCACCTGGGTGCAGTAGTACTATGCAAAGCAAAAGTGTCTTTATCAGGCCAAATTACGTTTAGAATAAGTGCAAAGGGTTATAGTAAATAGAGGCTGGTGTAGTCACAGAATGGGATGCCCCAACCCGAAGTGCACCTGGGAGCAGTAGTACTATGCAAAGCAAAAGTGTCTTTATCAGGCCAAATTACTTTTAGAATAAGTGCAAAGGGTTATAGTAAATAGAGGCTGGTGTAGTCACAGAATGGGATGCCCAAATCCGCAGTGCACCTGGGAGCAGTAGTACTATGCAAAGCAAAAGTGTCTTTATCAGGCCAAATTACTTTTAGAATAAGTGCAAAGGGTTATAGTAAATAGAGGCTGGTGTAGTCACAGAATGGGATGCCACAACAGCAGTGCACCTGGGAGCAGTAGTACTATGCAAAGCAAAAGTGTCTTTATCAGGCCAAATTACTTTTAGAATAAGTGCAAAGGGTTATAGTAAATAGAGGCTGGTGTAGTCACAGAATGGGATGCCCCAACCCGAAGTGCACCTGGGAGCAGTAGTACTATGCAAAGCAAAAGTGTCTTTATCAGGCCAAATTACTTTTAGAATAAGTGCAAGGGGTTATAGTAAATAGAGGCTGGTGTAGTCACAGAATGGGATGCCCAAACCCGCAGTGCACCTGGGAGCAGTAGTACTATGCAAAGCAAAAGTGTCTTTATCAGGCCAAATCCCTTTTAGAATAAGTGCAAAGGGTTATAGTAAATAGAGGCTGGTGTAGTCACAGAATGGGATGCCCCAACCCGAAGTGCACCTGGGAGCAGTAGTACTATGCAAAGAAAAAGTGTCTTTATCAGGCCAAATTACTTTTAGAATAAGTGCAAAGGGTTATAGTAAATAGAGGCTGGTGTAGTCACAGAATGGGATGCCCCAACCGGAGTGCACCTGGGAGCAGTAGTACTATGCACAGCAAAAGTGTCTTTATCAGGCCAAATTACTTTTAGAATAAGTGCAAAGGGTTATAGTAAATAGAGGCTGGTGTAGTCACAGAATGGGATGCCCCAACCGCAGTGCACCTGGGAGCAGTAGTACTATGCACAGCAAAAGTGTCTTTATCAGGCCAAATTACTTTTAGAATAAGTGCAAAGGGTTATAGTAAATAGAGGCTGGTGTAGTCACAGAATGGGATGCCCAAACCCGCAGTGCACCTGGGAGCAGTAGTACTATGCACAGCAAAAGTGTCTTTATCAGGCCAAATTACCTTTAGAATAAGTGCAAAGGGTTATAGTAAATAGAGGCTGGTGTAGTCACAGAATGGGATGCCCCAACCCGAAGTGCACCTGGGAGCAGTAGTACTATGCAAAGCAAAAGTGTCTTTATCAGGCCAAATTAGTTTTAGAATAAGTGCAAGGGGTTATAGTAAATAGAGGCTGGTGTAGTCACAGAATGGGATGCCCAAACCCGCAGTGCACCTGGGAGCAGTAGTACTATGCAAAGCAAAAGTGTCTTTATCAGGCCAAATTACTTTTAGAATAAGTGCAAAGGGTTATAGTAAATAGAGGCTGGTGTAGTCACAGAATGGGATGCCCCAACCCGAAGTGCACCTGGGAGCAGTAGTACTATGCAAAGCAAAAGTGTCTTTATCAGGCCAAATTAGTTTTAGAATAAGTGCAAGGGGTTATAGTAAATAGAGGCTGGTGTAGTCACAGAATGTGATGCCCAAACCCGCAGTGCACCTGGGAGCAGTAGTACTATGCAAAGCAAAAGTGTCTTTATCAGGCCAAATTACTTTTAGAATAAGTGCAAAGGGTTATAGTAAATAGAGGCTGATGTAGTCACAGAATGGGATGCCCCAACCGGAGTGCACCTGGGAGCAGTAGTACTATGCACAGCAAAAGTGTCTTTATCAGGCCAAATAACTTTTAGAATAAGTGCAAAGGGTTATAGTAAATAGAGGCTGGTGTAGTCACAGAATGGGATGCCCCAACCGGAGTGCACCTGGGAGCAGTAGTACTATGCACAGCAAAAGTGTCTTTATCAGGCCAAATTACTTTTAGAATAAGTGCAAAGGGTTATAGTAAATAGAGGCTGGTGTAGTCACAGAATGGGATGTCACAACCGCAGTGCACCTGGGAGCAGTAGTACTATGCACAGCAAAAGTGTCTTTATCAGGCCAAATTACTTTTAGAATAAGTGCAAAGGGTTATAGTAAATAGAGGCTGGTGTAGTCACAGAATGGGATGCCCCAACCGGAGTGCACCTGGGAGCAGTAGTACTATGCACAGCAAAAGTGTCTTTATCAGGCCAAATTACTTTTAGAATAAGTGCAAAGGGTTATAGTAAATAGAGGCTGGTGTAGTCACAGAATGGGATGTCACAACCGCAGTGCACCTGGGAGCAGTAGTACTATGCACAGCAAAAGTGTCTTTATCAGGCCAAATTACTTTTAGAATAAGTGCAAAGGGTTATAGTAAATAGAGGCTGGTGTAGTCACAGAATGGGATGCCCCAACCGGAGTGCACCTGGGAGCAGTAGTACTATGCACAGCAAAAGTGTCTTTATCAGGCCAAATTACTTTTAGAATAAGTGCAAAGGGTTATAGTAAATAGAGGCTGGTGTAGTCACAGAATGGGATGCCCCAACCGGAGTGCACCTGGGAGCAGTAGTACTATGCACAGCAAAAGTGTCTTTATCAGGCCAAATTACTTTTAGAATAAGTGCAAAGGGTTATAGTAAATAGAGGCTAGTGTAGTCACAGAATGGGATGCCCCAACCGGAGTGCACCTGGGAGCAGTAGTACTATGCACAGCAAAAGTGTCTTTATCAGGCCAAATTACTTTTAGAATAAGTGCAAAGGGTTATAGTAAATAGAGGCTGGTGTAGTCACAGAATGGGATGCCCCAACCCGAAGTGCACCTGGGAGCAGTAGTACTATGCAAAGCAAAAGTGTCTTTATCAGGCCAAATTAGTTTTAGAATAAGTGCAAGGGGTTATAGTAAATAGAGGCTGGTGTAGTCACAGAATGGGATGCCCAAACCCGCAGTGCACCTGGGAGCAGTAGTACTATGCAAAGCAAAAGTGTCTTTATCAGGCCAAATCTCTTTTAGAATAAGTGCAAAGGGTTATAGTAAATAGAGGCTGGTGTAGTCACAGAATGGGATGCCCCAACCCGAAGTGCACCTGGGAGCAGTAGTACTATGCAAAGAAAAAGTGTCTTTATCAGGCCAAATTACTTTTAGAATAAGTGCAAAGGGTTATAGTAAATAGAGGCTGGTGTAGTCACAGAATGTGATTCCCAAACCCGCAGTGCACCTAGGAGCAGTAGTACTATGCAAAGCAAAAGTGTCTTTATCAGGCCAAATTACTTTTAGAATAAGTGCAAAGGGTTATAGTAAATAGAGGCTGATGTAGTCACAGAATGGGATGCCCCAACCGGAGTGCACCTGGGAGCAGTAGTACTATGCACAGCAAAAGTGTCTTTATCAGGCCAAATAACTTTTAGAATAAGTGCAAAGGGTTATAGTAAATAGAGGCTGGTGTAGTCACAGAATGGGATGCCCCAACCGGAGTGCACCTGGGAGCAGTAGTACTATGCACAGCAAAAGTGTCTTTATCAGGCCAAATTACTTTTAGAATAAGTGCAAAGGGTTATAGTAAATAGAGGCTGGTGTTGTCACAGAATGGGATGACACAACCGCAGTGCACCTGGGAGCAGTAGTACTATGCACAGCAAAAGTGTCTTTATCAGGCCAAATTACTTTTAGAATAAGTGCAAAGGGTTATAGTAAATAGAGGCTGGTGTAGTCACAGAATGGGATGTCACAACCGCAGTGCACCTGGGAGCAGTAGTACTATGCACAGCAAAAGTGTCTTTATCAGGCCAAATTACTTTTAGATTAAGTGCAAAGGGTTATAGTAAATAGAGGCTGGTGTAGTCACAGAATGGGATGCCCCAACCGGAGTGCACCTGGGAGCAGTAGTACTATGCACAGCAAAAGTGTCTTTATCAGGCCAAATTACTTTTAGAATAAGTGCAAAGGGTTATAGTAAATAGAGGCTGGTGTAGTCACAGAATGGGATGCCCCAACCGGAGTGCACCTGGGAGCAGTAGTACTATGCACAGCAAAAGTGTCTTTATCAGGCCAAATTACTTTTAGAATAAGTGCAAAGGGTTATAGTAAATAGAGGCTAGTGTAGTCACAGAATGGGATGCCCCAACCGGAGTGCACCTGGGAGCAGTAGTACTATGCACAGCAAAAGTGTCTTTATCAGGCCAAATTACTTTTAGAATAAGTGCAAAGGGTTATAGTAAATAGAGGCTGGTGTAGTCACAGAATGGGATGCCTCACAGCAGACTTGAGATCAGTTCAGTATATATGCACAGTAAGTGTATAAGCAGCCTGAAAACGCTAACAAAGCCAGTCAGCCAGCCAGTAACACTCAGGCTGGATGAAAAAAAAAAAAAAATCTCCCTGTGACTGCCTCCGATTTTTCCTAACTTTCCCTGCTTCTCGCTGACTTCCTGCCTGTCTCCTGCCTGTCTCCTGCCTGTCCCTGTCTGTCTAACTGTCTCTCCCTGACTACAGCAGTGTCCTGTCTCTCACGAATGCAATAGAGAAATGAGGAAAAGCAAGATGTCCGCCGCCTTAAATAGCGCTGTGACGTCACCGGGCTTGCTGGCTGCTGCATGTGACTGCCCCAGCATGCACTGGAGCGGGGTAGATGTCTGGACATGTCCCGTCCACCATCTTAGAATGCCTGTAATGTAAATGAATGGATGTTAAAAGAAAACTTTGAGCGATCGAAGCACGGGGAAATTCGGATTTGATCCGAATCGAAGTTTTCATGAAATTCGGATCGAATCCGGGTTCGTCCGGATCGATTCGCTCATCCCTAATCATTTCCATAAAATCTGGTCCCTTTGGAAAATGTTCAAGGACTCAAGGACATAAAAATTACACACAATATATCAACATAACAAAAACAACCGATGAAAAGGAAAAAATCACAGCTGATAAAATCAAACTGACACAGCAGTTCTAAACACTATTTCTCTGTTTTCCTCCTCACATGTTATTCATGAAAAATTGTGTATACCACCTGAATTTACTGCTTACCAGCTTACAAGCAGTTAAATGCTTCAACCAGACTTTTATTGTTAGAAAACTTTGCCATTTCTCATCTCAAACTTGTAGTTCTTTAAAGTGGACCAACACCCAGGGGTGATCGGCCCGGAAATCTATAAGATTCCCGGGCCGATCACCTCCCACCCCGCGGGACATCCGAGATCGGGATGTCCCGCGGGGTGAAACCCCCCAGAAACCCCTAAAAGATCTTACCTGATCCGCCGCAGCTTCCGCCGCCACCGCCTCCCACGCGCCCCTCCAGACGTGCGCGCGCCCTCTGTGAATGGCCGGCGGGGGCGCGCGCGCGCCAAGAGTGACGCGCGGGAGGTGGCGGCGGCAGAAGCGGCTTGGACGTTCCTGTCCCCCACCTGGATGTTGGCGGGGATTGGCTGCGGCGTTCACGTGGGAGCGTTGAGAGGTGAGTTTTTTGGGGTTTCTGGGGGGTTTCACACAGCGCGGCACCCCAGATCGGGGTGCCCCGCCGAAGTGGACCAAAACCCAGGATAGTCAAAATTCTGGGTGTTGGTCCACTTTAAATCATCCAATATAAACTCAACTCTATCTCTTATGTGGATATGATAGCAAAGTTTTTTTGAGCAGCATGACTACAAACCCTCACTGGGGCTAAGACAGACAGCAGCAATTATTTGTAAAATCAAACCCTTGTCAGGGTGTTTAGTAAACTGGGTACTCGTACCTTCTTTCAGAGTAAAAGAGCTTTGCATAAACGTGTATTTCACTCTCTCAGACTAGGGCATGTGGAGCCTGTTTTCACCTCACAGCTTCAGCCGAATTTCAATACCCATCTTTATCCTTATACTAGAAGCTTGAGCTGTAGTCAGCAGTTAATTTAATAACTTTCTATTCTTGATATGACCACTGTATAGTCCACAGTTAGAATATGTGCCATAACCTTTGCTATTTACCGTCTTTATAGCACTTATGTATATCTTAAATAAACATTTCGAAGGACTTGAAGGTCCACTCATGTTGTATATGAAAAGCCTTTATAAAGAATTAAAAATAAAAAATATATGCTAAATAGCTCAGACAGGCACACTTTATAAATCAGGATCTAAGGTATGCAGTAGTTAAATAATGGCTACTGCAGGCAGGTAATTGTTACACCATTGTGTTGGGCTACACTTGGCACTGTCCTACACTGTTTTCCATTTTTACATTTAAGAAGAAATGGCTGAGATATCGGGGTTTACAGTTTAACCTTATTCTTTTTCTGTAATGCTGCACAATAATCAGCTTTCTGCGACGAGAGAGCTGGAGGAGGAGGCGGAGGAAAAGGTAGAGGAAGGGCGGGAGAGACTAGCAATTCTGTCCCGCCCTGCTGAGCTGATTGTGGGACGGGATGAAAAAGAGACTGAACTGGCAGAACCTGTAAACCCTGATATCTTGGCCATTTCTGCTTCAATTTAAAAACGGAAAACAGTGCAAGGTTTCTCTTTATGTTTTATTGTGTGTTTTTCATTATTTTTGCCATAAACCATACTTAAAGAAACAATTCAGAAGAAAAATTAAAATATATGCCCTTACTCCCCAGCTTCCTTTCTGTCCTATTCCAGTTAAATAAATGTGCTGAGATGTGCATTCCTGTTGAACTGTTCAGTGTTATGATCTCCCATCTCTTCCCCCAGTAACCCCTATTTCACTGTGCCTACCCACAAGCCGTGAGCAGTCTGATGGTGGCCAGATCTGCATCCTGCAAACTTGGCTGCAGTGGCTTCAGTGCATCCAGGAATCATGGGTTATGCTTTCACAAATCAATTACCGTAGCAGCCAATCTGCAAATATGGTGACGAATGTGTCACTTATGGTTCCAGGATGCTAGCGGGAAGCAGATGTGTACATTTTAATTCTGACAGTGATATTGGGCATAAGTGGAGAGTGGATGCAGTGTTCATTCAAAATATTTCACTGCAATTCCTGGTACATGAACATGACAACATTATGTGCCTTGGCAATGAGCTCTAGGCAGTAAAACAATGAGATTCAATGTTAGGTGCCGGAGTTAAATAAAATCCAGATGAAGCATCTCCAAGACATTTTTAAGCCATAGACAAATGGTTCTTTCTCTGCACTGTCATCATATTAAATATTTTTCAAGCCCTTATCAAATCAAGAAAGATTTAAGCAAAACAAATATTTTTTTTCCCAAGATATTAATGACACAGTACCTATTTACAAATCATGTTTGTTACACCCTACAACAAAATCAGTAACACTAGCCAGGATAGATAGTGAAAATGGAGATTCAGTATAACCTGTGTGATCCCTGGATACTTTAACACATTACATTACAATACATTATTAGATATTTGAGTGACGATGGAGCAGCAGGCAATGAAATCAGAACACTTTACCGTTGCCTGGAATGATTTCAATCACAGATGATGTATTCTGCATGTACTCTACCCTTCTTTTTGAATAGGGACACCAATACGTCTTTTCAGCAGATCTTATCACTCTCTATGTATACTCTTGTCTGTGGTGACAAAACAAAGTTCAGTTAACAGAAAAGCTACTGCTATGAAACAGATTGAAGTATCAGCAAGTATCAGCAAGTCATTACATATCAGAGACATAAACTGAAACCGTATCTTTAGCTGGAGCACATTTTATGACTGAGAATAATGAATTCATTTAGTTTTATCCCTCACACTTTCTAATGTTAGATGCTTAACTTAAAGTGTTGGGTTAAGGGGGAAACTCCAGGCACTTTGTTTTTTCTACTAATTGCATTATTAATCCACGATACAAAAGAACACATCTATGCACCCTCTCCAACAGTTCTCGCAAAAAGGAAACATACCTAGAGTAACAGACTTAGCCGTGCAGAAGAGCATACCATTACAACTAATAAGTGTATCTTTCCTCCTTACTTAAACCAGAATACTTCAAAATGGAAGATCAAAAGATGCCCTACGGAGCTACAAATACATTGATTCCCATGAACTGTATAATTGCTATCTGTCTGCTAATTGAAAATGCCTGTAACCATGTGCTATTTCTATACTTCATGTAGATATAGGCTTGCTGCTCATGTTGCATGCTTCTTGTGAAATTCCAAGTGGGCCTTAGCTGGAAGTAATCTTTAATGGCTTACTGGTAGGAAATCAATAATGATGCTTCAGGCATAGTATTGGTCAATAAATCTTCTCCTTTAAACACCTACACTATGCACTAAAAAAGTAACATACAATCTTTCGACACTGCATTGGTTTATCTTTCTCCATCTCTGAACACCTACAGCTGATTCAGTGGATGACTTAATGTTCAACCGAACGTTAAGATGTTGGGAAAGGCAGGATGATGTACATTAAAAATGACTATGAGCCACATTTAGTCCAATAAAAATCATGTAGGATAAGAGGCATAGCTAACTAAGCAAACATGAGACATGATAATATGTTTTTACTGCTGTCTTTTCAGAGGCACGAACCTCACGATTTAAAACAAACAAATGTAAAAACAAGTACAAATGTTTGTATTAATTGAATGCTTTTTCCAAGAAAAGAACAATTACTCAGTGCACTCTGGCTTCAGTTCAGCAGTCGTGGGGGTGATTTAATAATCATCTGTTCCTCCATTAAGAATTGCACATAGGAACATGAAAATACTTATGCAATCCAGTATGTGCAAAAACTGTGCATTCGCCAAAATAAGTACACCTAAGCTTGCGTGTACATAAAACGTGATTCAATTACTTTTTGACAACTGCTTTTATGCTTTACTTTTACTTACTTTCTACACATGTGATAGAAACAACATGATACCCCTGGGAGGAGGTAGGCTCTCTAAGTGGGGGAGAGAGGAGGTGGCTCTTTGTCAAGGGTAGGGTCTGCTCCGAGGTTTCACTTTTGTGAATTTATATTTGCCTATTTGTGGGGCAGGTCACTTTCTAGAGGAAGTGTTAGACAGGATAGACAGTTTCTCAGAAGGCAGGCTGATCATAGGGGGTGACTTTAACCTCTCTTTGTAAACCTTGATAGACATATAAAAGGGGAAATCATACATCTCATACACAAAGCTCAACAAAATTAAAAAGCTACTGCACACTCACAAACTGATTGACCCATGGCGTGTTCTTAACCCAGACATCAGGGATTACACCTACTTTTCCACACAATATTTATTTGAGGATTGACATGTTCCTTGTACAGCACTACTTACTGCTGCAGGTTGCTACTGCCCCAACAGGCAACATCACAATTTCTGATCATGCTCCGATAAGCCTTAAACTCATTACACACACTTTTAAGCCTCGTCCCTGGTCATGGAAATTAAACAATTCTCTCATACAAGATCCAGTGATCAAGGATGGTGTAAAACAAAATCTACAGAATTCATTTCTACACATCACTTCCCCCGATACTAGTTTGCCTGTTGTATGGGAAACCCACCAGTGTGTTATTCAGGGTGTATTGATAAAGCCCTATTGATACAGTATTGATTAAGAAGTTGGAAACTCTTCATAAGCAGTCACTTCCCAGAACACATCTAGGGTCCCTGGGGGATATATAGTGACAGAACTCCAGCTCATTAAGAGTCGGAAAGTCTTCTATGAATCAGGAGATAAGTGTGGGTGTCTCCTGCCTCGGCTCTGTGGGGAGAAAGGGCTAAAACATATATCCCTAAAATTCTGGACCAAGGGGGTAACACGGTACACACGGATAAGGACATAGCAAATGTTTTTAGAGAATATTATGAGACATGTACAACATACCACCCAGTTACCTGGGCTCTAGACTGACTGAGATGAACGAGTACATTCAACAATCGGGTCTCCCTAAGTTTCCGCTGACCTGCCAAATTAGAATACCCAATTACACCAGAAGAGCTTGACAAGGTCATAATGTAATCAGCTAATGGGAAGATTCTGGGCCTAGATGGGCCTCCCTCACAGAGGTTCTATCACCCAGGTTGTTAGAGGTCTTTAACTTTGAAGACATATAACACTCTGCCAGTAGATAGTGTCCAGGATCATATTTCGTATGCTGAAAGAAGGGAAAGATCCCACACTCAGTTCTAGCTTTAGACCAATCTTCCTTCTCAACACAGATATGAAGCTATTTACTAAAATTCTCTACTCGTGCTCCTCCCCACATCTACACCACATAATTCACTTGGATCAGGTAGGATTCATGCCTCATAGGGAGGCACCTGATAACACTGCAAAGGTTCTTAATCTTCTACATTCAGGACAAATCTCCCCAAATCTGTCTTGCGAACGATGCTGAGAAGGCTTTCGACAGAGTTCAGTGGAACTTTATGTTTGGAGTACTGCAGCACATATGTCTAGAGCCTAACTTGTTGGCTTGGATCTCCAGTCTTTATCAGCAACCCATTGCTTCAGTGCGAGTTATTGGCCTGCTTTTGGAGCCTTTTAGTATTGGAAACGTGACAAGACACTAATTATTTATTATGACATTGAAACCTTTGCTATGTAGAGTGAGGGAAAACTCTAATATCCAAGGGATTTCTTTCCCCTCAGGCCATTACAAAGCCATTGCGTACGTGGATGACCTGATCTTTTTTTGTGACCGGTCCCCAGTTTGCTTATAGAGCTAGATATATATAAGGGCTTTTCCAATTATAAAATAAACCTGCTAAAGTCAGAAGTTCTAAACATCAATCTCACAGCTGACAGGAAGGATAATCTTCAAAAATCCTTCCCTTTTAGGTGGGCAAAGGACTACATCACTTATTTGGGTACAAGGATTGGTATACCTTTGGATAAAATTTTCTCACTGAATTTCCCCCCTCTACTTCGATTTTTTACTATGGATATGGAAGCGTGGTCTTTTAAATACCTTTCATGGTTCGGGAGATGTGACACTCTAAAATTGAACATGCTCCCGTACATTGATTTGATGCAAGCATAACCAGTGGATATTCCTAGCTCGTTTCTACAAAGAACCGGGGCCCTGTTCATCTGGCTTGGCAAGAATCCTAGAATCAGCAGCAGGATCTTGATTAGGGTAAAGGAGCGCAGGGGTTAGGCCTTTCTGATCCTAATCTGTATTATGCTGCATCTCACCTGAATAGTGAATATACTAAAAAGAAAGATGAGACTGCACTGGATCTATACTGTTAAAGTGTAGCATGCACAAAAAGGGTGAAAACAACTGAATACCAAAGAAACTGGAAGGACCCACACCTTCCAAAACACCCTTTATAATATATGGCACCACTACTATATATATTTGAAAAAATTCATATTTATTTACAAAAAATGTATGAACCACTATACACACTTAAGACTAATTGAAAAACATAGAAGACAATACATTGTCAGTAAGGAAGGCAAAGGACAAAAGATTGGAGGGGAGAGGGACTGGTGTGGGATACAATATTAAATAACAAAAGATTACTGAAATTCTGCATTAATTATCCTGCCTGGCTGGTATAAATCAAAGTGCAATAGTGCATATCAACAACCCACTTAAATGAGCGCTGCAGTGTCACAGTGTATTGTAAACCTAATTCAAGTGCAAGTGCTATACAAAGCTATCCTGTAACCTATAAAAAACCTTAATACATACTAATGAAATAGTGAGTAACCGCCGGGGAGAGCAAAACAAATATAAAATGAACTTACAACTGGTGGTTGTTCTTGATGTAAGTTCATTTTATATTTGGATTGTTATTTGTTTTGCTCTCCCCGGCGGTTACTCACTATTTCATTAGTATTTATTAAGGTTTTTTATAGGTTACAGGATAGGATAGACACTTTGATTTATACCAGCCAGGCAGGATAATTAATGCAGAATTTCAGTAATCTTTTGTTATTTAATATTGTATCCCACACCAGTCCCTCTCCCCTCCAATTTTTTGTCCTTTGCCTTCCTTACTGACAATGTAGTGTCTTCTATGTTTTTTAATTAGTCTTAAGTGTGTATAGTGGTTCATACATTTTTTGCAAATAAATATGAATTTTTTCAAATATATATAGTAGTGGTGCCACATATTATAAAGGGTGTTTTGGAAGGTGTGGGTCCTTCCAGTTTCTTTGGTGAATAGAATAGTGGATTGGTGTAGACACATGCAGTAATAGGTCCAGATAGAGCAGAGTAACTCGGCACTTCCCCTGCGGTCTTTTCCATGGCTTGTGAAACACTTCCTGGGTACTGAGCTGAAACATCCAATAATCTGTGCCTTACTTAAAATATGCAACAAATACCTTCTATTCAGGGACATGTCACTGGCCCTCTCACCATTGTACCCTGTTCTGGGGAACCCCGCATTTACATCGGATACTACTGGCAGGACAGCAGAGCAATGGATGGGGAAGGGGATAAGCTGGGAGTCTTTGGATGGCATTGTGCTATCAAAGGATCTACCTACGTAGTAGGGTGATTGGCAAAAGATGCAACTGAACCATTTCTCTTTACTTTCTCTACCTCTTTTTCTTTCTGTTCCTATATTCAGAAGCAGTCATACCGCTAACCGAAGTGCTGGTTTAGGGGCAATATTTGACTTCGCTGTTGAGGTTGACGGGGTGGGGGCTGCCCACTGGATGCTTGCACAGTGCCCCCAAGAGAGGAATTAGGCCAGTATGGGGCAGATTTAAGCCCAGGATATAGTATATGGACCGTGGGGTGCGGTGTTCGGGAGGATTACCATGAAAAGGCTTGTCCTGGCAACTGTAGATCCAGTTTTACATATATGACTGTCCTATGTTGCAGTGATTTTCTTCTGTACTTGCTGTATGTCTTGCATTTTCACATTTTCTCTGAGAATGTTTCTAAAACTTGAAAACGAAAATAAAGATTATATAAAAAAGGAAACAACATGACGCAGCCCCCCAGGCTTTTTTTTTTAAAAATAAAGAATTGCAGGTCTTAGAAAAATAAAAATAAAAAGAGTACATTGGGTGGTTTCACCCGGACTTCCAGCCTAGCACACAAAGCATAGGTGAAGGTACTAATAGCGTTTGGAAGCTATATAGATGGCCAGAGGCTAGGGCACGACCCTTATGCTGCCCCTCCACAGGAGCCACCACCTCTCCCCTGCAGCAGGGATGCCCCTCTGTGCCCAGTGCCCTTATGCCCCTGTGCCCCTGTGCCCCAAGCTGCTCCGTGCACCAGTGTCACCTACCCTTGATAGAAGCCACCTCCCCCCCCCCCCAAATTGCCTCCCAACATGTCCAATCTCCAACATTCCCCACAAAACCCCTCCACAGGCTCCGATCCCCTTTCCACATGCTCCATGAAGCTCTTCTATAGGTCCCCCCATGATCCAGAAGCCCCCTCATAGGTACTATAGGGATGTCCTCTAGCTACTTCTTTTCTACTAACTTATGCTACTCTCCTTTTCCTTAAATTAGGACCCCCACCAATTGGCACCTGAAACAGAATGACTGCATGGTTAGGTGGGTCCTGGTGCAACAAGCTCCTCTTGCTTCAACCCACTGTCTCTGTACTGTACCTCCACCTGGTACTTCTCCTCCTGCACTACTACCTGAATTCTAAACTAAATAAACCAATCTTACACTACTCTTGGGCCAGCAACCCCACCTTGAGATGCCTAGAACAAAATGGCTGCCTTGGTGGGTGTTACCTGGTGCAGGGAGTTCCTCTTATCCTTGTACCCTACTCTATTCTTTGCTATGCATCTCCTGGAACAGTGAAGTGTTAGTTGGTTTGAGAGGACAATGGAATTACTTACCAGTTCACTAGCAGTAAGATAAATAAAGGGGAGATAGGAAGAGGTGAGTGGGAAGGAGTGGGCAGAGGTAAGGCAGGGAGAGGAGAATCAAGCAGAGGTGAGACAGGAAGAGGTGAGGTGGGCAGAGCTGAATCAAGAAGAGTTGAGCAGAGGTGGGATGAGCAGAGGAGAACTAGTAAGATGAGTGATGGATAGAGGTGAGGTGGTAAGAGGTGGATAGGTAGAGGTGAGAGGAGGTGAGAAGAGCAGAGGTAAGATGGTACAAGGTGGAAAGAGGTAAGTAGAGGTAGGCAGAGGTGAAATGAACACAGATAAATAGGAAAGAGGTGAGCAAAAGGGGAGGTGGGCAGAGGTGAGCTGGGGTGAGTCTACTTGGGCATTTCCAGAAACATGTGACAAAAATAAAGGCGGTGAGGTAATGAACACCATGAACAAAGTTATGCATGATAACTCATGATTTTAATGCTTATAAAACGTGAAATACAGACGTGCAAGCTATATACAATGAGAAATATAGGTTCTATGACAACCAAGTATATATGCAGCATAAAGAAGGCATCATACACATAGGGCAAATGACAGAAAACAGAACTGAATATGACAGCAGATAATCATAGAGGTAGAGATAGCCCTGTTAGTGCTGTCCTTCAGACACAAAGCAACAAAGTATCAAGGCATCAAATGCACAACAAGATAAACAGGAAAGTCAGTTCAAATGCTTACAGGCTGACCGTAGGTCGTGAGAATCCCTCAACGTTTCGATCTGCTATCAGATCTTTGTCAAGAGGAAAGTGCGGTATCCATGACAGTGAGGAGAGTACCTTTATAGTGTGGATCCTGGTCTCCAGCTGGGCTGCAGATGGCGGCAGACGCAGCGCGCGTGTCGGCGCCGGACTCTGACGTCATCAACACTGTCCCGGGCGCGTCCCTGTCAGCAGCATGAATCCTAGCAAAAACCGCTGTGATTTCATGTGTGACTCGCGGGGCGCGCGCGGGTGTGTGAAGGGGGCATGAAATAGGTGCAAAGTGGACCTGTTAGTCAGGTATAGCTAGTTATCTCGGCCCTAAGTAATGGCCGAATGCCACATTCAAGATGGATGACGGCACCCCAGCCGGATCCTGCCTCCTCAAAGATGGCGTCCATAAAGCTTCTTAATGTTCTAGCGGTGACGCGCAACATCCAAGATGGCCGACGGAGATAGTAGTAATCCATAACGCCGGTTCAAAGCCACATCCAAGATGGTGGATATATGCCCGATAGAACGCATAATAACGTTTATCCTCAGCGGTGATAGACGTAGATGGAATAAATGGCCGGCAGTAGTGGGTGTGTTCATAGGGGCGGAACTGGGTAGAACTTAGTCGGGAAAGACGTGTGCGCAGCTGGAGACCATACTGGAGACCATATATTAAGGTGGACCCAAACAAATCGGGCACTGCAAAGTAATGCTGTTTAAAGAAAGTAGAAAAAAATAAAGTTAAAAATAGAACCAATTGTGAAAAGGTGAGGATAAAAAATCGGATACTGCCAAGAGTTGTGGAAATCCACACACTCTTAATCTAATTATTGCACAATAGTCCAGCTATGGTGTATCTTAAAATATCAGGATCAAGTATTAAAAATACACAGTGAAATCTAAGTCTTCATTAAGTCCATTAGGGCTTTTTGTGCCCAACTGGAAAATCCAAGCCAGTTCGCATTGGAGTAATCTTTTTTCAAGATTACCCCCTCTGCAGGGCAATCTAACTATCTCTATGCCCACAAATTTAAGTTGGCTAATATTGTGTCCTAACTCGTGGAAGTGTCTGGCAACAGAGGATTCCATGCGGCCATTCCTAATATCGGACCTGTGCTCGCAGATCCTTTGCCTGAGTTCCCGTTTCGTCTTGCCTATATAGCCCTTACCGCAAGGGCATTTTAACAGATATATGACATTCTTGGTTGAGCAGTTTATGAAATCACGTATAGGATATTTCTTCCCTAAGCTGGGATGGGTAAAATGATCCGTCTTAAAGGTATATCCACACTGGGCACAATGCCCACATGGGTACATACCTTTAGGTTTGTCCATTTCTGTGAGCCAGTTGGAGCCTGTCGTTGGCTTGGGTGAATGGAATTCAGCTTTAACCAAGGTGTTTTTAATGTTCCTGGCTTTCTTATACACAGTTAAAGGAGGATCCTGGAGGACTTCTATCAGTTTCTCATCTGACCTCAAGATCGGCCAGTGTCGCCGAACAATTTTCTGGGCCTGAATTGAGAGTTGAGAAAAAGTGAGAACACATGGAACTCGTTGTTTGGTCTGTTTAGGACGAACCATACGAAGAGAATTACGATTTAGGGATCTAGCTTTAGCCTGAGCTTCTTGTAGATCTTTAAAGTTGTATCCACGTTGTAGCAAACTATGTACTAGTTCATTGGAGCGTTGGTCGTATAATGTGTCAGACGCAGTTATGCGTCGTATTCTTATGAATTGGCCAAATGGCAAGCCCCTTATTAAAGATGGCGGGTGAAAGCTGGTGGCGTGAAGTAGTGTATTGCGGTTGGTGGGTTTCTTGTATACATCTGTGGTAAGACAACCGTCGGCTAAGGTAACCCTGACATCTAAGAAGTGGATCTCTGTGGTGCTATGGTCTATTGAGAAGGCAATGGTCTGGGTACATTGGTTCAGGTAACTATGGAATGTAAGTAATTCGTCAAGTTCACCCTTCCAGATCATAAAAACATCATCAATGTATCGTAGCCATGTAAGTATATTGTGTGAATAAGCAACCGTGGGATAAATGAATTCTGACTCAAAGTTGGCCATATAGAGGTTGGCATAACTAGGTGCCATGTTTGAACCCATTGCCGTACCTTGAGCTTGTATGTAGAACTGGTCGTCAAAAGGCAAAATAGTTTTTTGTGAGTATGATGGTAAGTAAATCACATGCAAGAGTCTGTAGGCCCAATGGGATAGTTGTGTTTGTTAGTGCTTTTTTAATCACATTAATGCCATCTAAATGTGGGATGGAGGTGTATAAGCTGGTGACGTCCATCATGCCCCCTTCACACACCCGCGCGCGCCCCGCAAGTCACACATGAAATCACAACGGTTTTTGCTAGGATTCATGCTGCTGACAGGGACGCGCCTGGGACAGTGTTGATGACATCAGAGTCCGGCGCCGACACGCGCGCCGCGTCTGGCACCATCTGCAGCCCAGCTGGAGACCAGGATCCACACTATAAAGGTACTCTCCTCACTGTCATGGATACCGCACTTTCCTCTTGACAAAGATCTCATAGCAGATCGAAACGTTGAGGGATTCTCACGACCTGCGGTCAGCCTGTAAGCATTTGAACTGACTTTCCTGTTTATCTTGTTGTGCATTTGATGCCTTGATACTTTGTTGCTTTGTGTCTGAAGGACAGCACTAACAGGGCTATCTCTACCTCTATGATTATCTGCTGTCATATTCAGTTCTGTTTTCTGTCATTTGCCCTATGTGTATGATGCCTTCTTTATGCTGCATATATACTTGGTTGTCATAGAACCTATATTTCTCATTGTATATAGCTTGCACGTCTGTATTTCACGTTTTATAAGCATTAAAATCATGAGTTATCATGCATAACTTTGTTCATGGTGTTCATTACCTCGCCGCCTTTATTTTTGTCACATGTACTAGTGTCCAATAAGCAGAGGACACCATTGAGGTGGTCGAACCCAGATTTCTATGGTCTTTGTTTTCTCTCTCATTTTTTGAAGCTATTCATTACAGTGTGCTACAACCGAACCTAACTAATGCATTTCCAGACACAACCAGCACAAACAACACTCTAGTAGCACATGTGTGTCACCCACCTCTACAGAGAAGTTTATTGGTGACCCACTTTCTACTTCAGAATTTAGAAACATACTGCTCTTTAGTGGTCAGCCGCTTGCACTGAAAGGAAAACGCTGCTCGCTATTCCTTAGGGGTGCAGGGGCCGCAAGTGAGGGCAGTGTGGGCTGCAAGTTGTGCCTCCATGAGTTAGACAGATAGATGAACCGGGCAGCTATTCAGGATGGATTGGAGAGGGGAGAGTTTGGTAAGGGGGAGGCCTGTTAGTAATGAGTTACAGTAATCAAGATGGTAATGGCTCAGGGCCACTATAAGTGTTTTTGTAGTTTCTAAAGTAATAAAGGGGGAATTCTATAGATGTTATGTTTTTGAGGTGCAGGTGGCATGAACAAGAAAGCAATTAAATATAGGAGGTGAATGGCAGAACAGAATCAAGTGTGACACCTAGACATCGAGCATGCTGCTTAGGGGTTATGGAAGTGGAGGTTTAGGTAGGTAACTAGATGGTGAGAACACAAGTAGTTATGTTTTAGAAAGATTCATTTTTAGACAGAGAGCGGACATAATGTTAATGAGACAGCAGACAGACAGTCATTGATGAGCTGAAGGAAGGCTGTGGTGAGGTCATGGGATGAAGTATAGAGATGATAAAGATGGTATTGAAAACCAAAACTGCTGTATAGGGGGGCTGTATAAGGGGAAAAGAAAGGAGAACCTAGAACTGAACCCAGAGAAACTCCAACAGTAAGTGGAAAAAGCAAGGCGGTGGAGTTGGAGAGTTTTGTGCCAGGGTTGCTTTCTTCTATGTTTGGAGGGTTTGAGCGTTGGGGGAGCTAATTCATCCAGGGTGCTTCTGAGAGTGACATTGTAGTGTTTTGTATCCAATTCAGGACAGGAGGGAGAAGAGATTGGGGAAAGAGAAGACTTGAGAGTCTCTATGAGTGTATAAAGGTAAATGGCCCATAGGTTTATGAAAATTTGTTTGGAGTGTGCTGTGAGAGTCAAGAGTTTTAGAGAATTTGAAGATGAATGTAATACCCTGCTCCTCCAATGGCTGAATAGACTTATCACTAACGCCTAAAGGGCACACTGATGGCCAGACTTCCAAACAGGAAATAAAATAACCTCAACCCCTACCTCCAGACATCACCTCACCCCCCTCTCTGCCCCCATAGAAATCCCATCACTAGCTCAACCCCCCCTAAAGAAATCAGCTCACCGCAACATACAGAAGTCACCTAATCGTCTCCCACCCGCAGGAATCACCTCACCCAAAGAAAGCTCAACGCTTCTTCACACACAAAGAAATCATCTCACCCCTCACTCAAATAAATCAACCCACCCACAAAGATCACCCCCCACTTGCAGGATTTACCTCAATTCTCACCCACAGAAATCACCTAAACCCCACACCCACAGATATCATCTCACCCCAACCCAAATAAAAAAACCTTACCCCCACCCAAATAAATCACCCCCCCAAATAAAAAAACCTCACCCACCCCCCTTACCGAAAGAAATCAGCTCTCCTGGCACAGTAATCAGTCACCCCCCTCTCAAAGAGATCAGCTTACGTTAAACATCAGAAATTCCCCCATCCCACACAGAACCTTGCCATGCAGAAATCCTCTCAACCTCCCACACACAGCAATTACCTCCCCCCTCCCCCACACCAGAGATCACCATTTACATCACCCACCTGTTATTATTATTTCCCCTTTCTTAATATTTTACAACCCCATGTCTTCCACTACTATCATCAGTAAATGTGAACTATTATCATTACTGTTTACTATTATTATTTTTTTAAAACCGCCTGCACTCATCTTACGTCCAACATACCTTTGGTTATTAACTGTCTTTAGGTGCACAAACTCCCCTGCTGACCACACTTCAGACCAGCAATAACCAGAAGAAAAAGAAGCTTTTAAACCAACATGGCCTAGGGCAGTTGAGTGTAGGTTGGGTATGCATTTTGATTACAGATAGACCTTAAAGAATATCAATAGACTAAATATAAAAGAAAATAGCCCCTGTCCTGTAGCAATCCCTCCAGCTGCCTTTAGTCATGCACTCTCTGTTGAGAGCATTCTGAATCCCATCCTTACTGGCATCAGACAGCTATCCAGCTTCATTCACTGTGTGCAGGGGCACCTCTCCACAATATGTATGTATGTATCTGTGTCTACTGGTAACTGGCATCAGTGTTTACTGCAAGCAAAAAGATAGACACAATTTCAATCTGTGAAAAGGAAAGGATTTTGTGGAAAGGAATTTCAAAATGGTGGATGTCTGTCAAGAATGTTTGAGCAATAAATTTTCCCCAGTATCCATCAGTGTTTTCCAGACATAAACATGTTGTTATAAGACCGTACTACTAGTGTTCAGTGTATAGGATGACATTCTCCCTACAGTTACAGATATATATATATATATATATATATATATATATATATATATATATATATTGGGGGCAATGATCCCCCCCCATGCTGTTTGGCTGTGGCAACAGATCATTTATACACAATTCATACCCATTTATACCCAAGAGACAGTGCTTCGCCAGAATCTTTCCTTGAAGTCACAGTTACATCATTGTGGCACTCTGGGAAAGACAGGGAAACACATGCTCCTGAGGGAGACTGGATTTTAAGTAAATGTAAGATGATGCCAAAAGACCCAGGAAAAGGCTTCTAGAAACAGGTACACTAGAAGAAAGCTTCTGGGTCAAAAAAGAAGATGAGCGATGGTATAGTTTGATATATTACAACTTCCATAGGCCTCCCATACAATTTTGGAGAGCAGCGGGCAGAATATTGCAATCTTGTGAGCAGGGGGGCTGCCAGTGTCAGTAATGTTGGTTACCTGCACTTCCTCAGGAGTCTTAGACAAGCCTTGAGGCTGTAAGCTTCAACTCAGGGCTCTTTCAGAGGTCTAAATATGGCATAGAGCTCTACCCAGTGTTGCGGGGTATCGAGGTTGGTAGACAGCATAGTGGATGCCTGCTATGGCGATGTCTGTGCCATTGGGAGACAAGCCCCGATGCTTGGTGTGGCCCAGTAGGAGGGATGCCACACATTTTGATTTATTGTAGAAATCTCTTGCTCTTGCAGTGCTCAACCTTTACAAGTTGAGCACTGTGTACACTTTACCATGCTTTCATATGTTTTAACTGGCTTAACATCACATGCGACCATTAAAAGTACACCAAGCAATGGTGCAAATCCTTAAACCACAACCAAGTTCATGGATCACCTGAACTTTCAGTGTCCTTTGCTGAATCAAGGCCTTTGCTCCATCATTTTTTGGTATGCAATAAATAGAAGACCTGAAAATAAGCAGCTATGTGTTCACAATCTGAATATTAATTGCTTTCACAAATGAATGCTTGCTTCAGTGCTTTTAGAAGTGCTCTCCGTGTACAATTTATCAGTGTTGCCAGGAGAAAAGAATGTGAAAATCATCCAGTTGCTGGTAGTGTGGTTATCCTCAAACATGTCCAATGAGCAATTAAAGTTTGTTGGGCTATTCCTAGCAGCTTGGCTGCTTAACGTATTAGTGGTTTCTGTCAACAGGCTTCACCTTAAAAGACTTAATTTTATTTTAACAGAAATATTCCACAGAAATTATTAACATGCAGCAAGATGCCAAAGTTGAAGTAAATGGTTGTGCAGTTCTGCCCCATTAGTGGTAAATTAATTGACTTAAGCTGGTGTTAAATGGATGTTTGGAATTTATACAGATATTAAATAGATAACTTCAGGGTTATCTTCTGTATTATTTGGTATCCTTCTATATTGTATATATCGTATACCTCTGTATTATTTGGTATCAGACAAGAAGCTGAAAGACACAGGGTCCATCAGGGTTGCTATCTGAGGGTTATCGCAATGTTCAGGTAAGTATTAATAGTATTATTAGCAGGAAAGCTAAAAGGGATTGAACCATTTCATTGTCAGGTAAATATAGAGCCTGATTTATCAAACTTCAGTGGCTCTATAAACTTCGATGCCAATATCTTAGCCTCAGCGTCACTCAGTGCACGATTTAACAAACAGAAAACAGGCAACAGTAATGCATCTGCCAGCCTCCGTCTAATTTATCAATAGCGCCATTGTTCTTGTTTATGCTGTGCTGTTTTATTGTGGCGCTGTTGGTTAAATTGGATCAAAAACCCGTAAAAACAACTCAATCTAGTTTTCTCCCCACCCCATGTATATTACCGTTTAGATGTTTTCTGCCCTCAGTGTTGCTTGGTATTACTGTTATAGAGATTTTAATATTTGCTTTCCATTTTCCTTGGATATGCCATCATATGCCATTGGTTTCTGACAGCATACCATTGTTCTAAACTAGCTGTTTAAGTCCCCTCCTCTCAATCTCATGCTGGGAGCAATTAGTAGCTATTGAAAATAGTGCTAGAAGGAGGATAAGAAAATAGCCAAAGAAGATTTTCCCTTCATTTTTCCTCAATTATTCCTTTGAAGCCAAAATCGTTTGTGATTATTGTTATCCAAATCATAACAAAGACACTAATGTGAGATGATACATTGAGTTGTTTTTTAAAATATAACCTGCCATACGATGTGGTTGCATAACTTTAAAATCCTATGCACCACTATGGGCAGAACTGTATTGAAGTGTTTGATGCTTCTAAGGCCCTTATTTATGAAGGAATAACGACAGGTAGCGACTGGTGAGCGACCGGTAATGACGGGCACCGCCACGAGAACGCCGGCTCCCCACCACAATCACACATTTATCAAGGCAATCCTGCTTAGCGACTGAGATAGCGCCAGATAGCCACTCATTCATCATTATTCCAGCCTCAGCCCACAGCGCCAGCGTCCGACCTTGAACAGCGACAGGTATGACTTCTCGCTACCTGGCGCTCTCCAATGCATTTCAATGGAACAATCTTTAACCCTTTGAGTGCCAGCCTACCGAGATTTTTTGTCACACTCTGTTGCCGGACTACTTTTCACATTTTTGCGCTACACGTGTTCAACCTGGATTTTTGAAGGGATTTCCAGGGATTTTCCAGGAAAATTATATATTGTTTTTTCAGCAGAGTCTGGGCTTCAACATGAAATGTCTTGTTTGGCCGTTTTTTTGTGTATTCTCAATACTTTTGGGTGAAATATGTGCAAAAAAAACAAACAAACTATTTTTTACAATTTGTAGTGTTTTTTTCTAATAAAAAATGTAAGTTTGTTAATAAAATATTATTGCATGTGAAAGCCCTATTTCTTCCGGTTCCAACGGTACCACATATGTATTGGTAGACACCATTTCCTGCCCAGGAAACTCCCCAAACTGAAACAGCAGTTTAGGAGATTTCAGATAGAATACAACTATGCAATATGATTGCACAGTTGTAAGGGGTTAACTTAAAAAAAAAAAAAAATGACGTGGGGTCCCCCCTCCCAGGGAGGGGGACCTCATTTTTTGTGGGGAATTTTAAGGGTTAAAAACCCTTAAACCCCCCCAAAAAAATGACGTAGGGTCCCCCTTACCCAGCATTACCGACCCGGACCAGCTATGGGGGCTTGTAGAACAGGGCGCAGGGGCCAGCGTTGGTGGCCCCTGGCCCTGCAGGCTACTAGCCCACATAGCCACGTGGCCCGGGCCCTTCTGCCCCCCCTGGCCGTTGGGGAGGCAGGTAATGGGGGGCTGGGGGTTATGGCAAGTCACCCGCTTGCCGCAGGTGACCTGCCATACCCAGAGCCTTGTGAACTGGTATAAGGGGTCTCATGGACCCCTTAACCAGTTCACAAAGGGTTAAGTAAAAAAAAAAGATACAGACACAAAATTCTTTATTATTCATCTTTCACTTATACTTACCTCCCATCCAGTGTCCCACGCCGCTGCAGATGACAGTTGTCGGTAGTGATCAGAGCAGGGAGGGAGGGAGGCAGGGAGATCAGAGCCTCCCTGCCTGCCACCCTCCCTGCTCCGATCGCTACCGTCAACTGACAGAACGGAGCCCGGGTGCCGGTAACCCGAGGAGCGGGACAACATCATCAAGTGGGCGGAGCTAGGGGCGGGGTTAGGGGCGGGGCCAGCACCGGCCGAAGAGGATGGTGAGGGCCTGTTTCTGGGCCCTCACCCGAAGCGTGGAAAGCCCGGGGGGGGGATCGGAGCCCCCCCCCCCTGGTGAAGAGAAGACCCGGGGAGAGCCATCGCGCTGCGAGGTGAGTAAATGACATTTACTTTTTTTTTTTTTTCAGATGTCGGCGCCGGCGGGGGGAGGGGGGCCTTTCCGGGCCCCTTCCTGAAGATCAGAAGCCCGGGGGCGAAAATCTACTACTTGATTCTTGTACAGAATCGCTGGCACTTTCAAATGAGGGGTCAGGTAAATCTGTATCTTTTTAACTTTTTTTTTATGGGGCTCTAAAGCACTTAACGGTTGGAGAGACAGCTACGTGAGAGTCACGTAGCTGGCACTAGAAGGGTTAAATATTAATAATTAATTGTTATTTTTTTTTTTAAATGTGAAAAATTCTGTGACCACTTCTGCCACGTTAGATATTTTTTTAAGGTAAAAAAAAAAAAATTGTGCAGAATTGATATTACAGGTCTGATATTAATGTATTCATATTACAAAATTATTTAAAAAACTCGTTTTTTTTGGGTTTCCAAAAATATGGTTGTTGGTGGGGGTTAAAAAACTACTTTTAACCCATCGCCGCCAGCGCTCTGGGGTTTAAGCATGCATTTCACAGCGCGAGAATTTTTTGAGCGTGATTTGTTAATGAATATGCTGGGAGCCGGTCGCTATGGCCACTCCTCACCCAATATTCAACATTACTGCACACCGACTGAGTCGCTGTCAACAACCGAACAACAGCCAAGCACAGCGACTACTAGCGGGAGCTGTGACAATACTGCTACAGTCGCTCAACTGTCGCTACCTGCCGCTATTAATGAATCGGCCTCCCCATTATATTTTACACATTTATTTCTACAGAATTTGTATTGTGATATGTCAATAATGTAAATGCAGGACTTACATGTCACCAAATGTCATTTTATTATTTTCCTGGAAAATCATTTTTCAAGGCTTATTTCTCTTACAAATGTGTAATTTGCAGCACAGCTAAAGCTCAACCTAAACGCACTGTTTGCCCCCAGCACTGGTATCATATAACTAAAGATGAATTGCTGGCCAGCGCTGGTTAAATACAGCACCAATCTTTTCAACGTGCCAAACATCAATAAAGTTCAGCGCCTTAAAGCCGGAGGTACAGAGATGCGATCACTGGCGCTGTTATAATCAACAAAAGGGTCCAAAAGCGATGACACAGGTCGGACAATAACCAGTCCAATCCAACTTGATTATTTAACATCCAGTGTTGCGACTTGCAACGCTATTCTGTAAAAATAACGAAAAAACTATAAATAGATGCTGGCACTCAAAGATGGGCCATATGCCTGCAAAATTATGCTAAACATTTCATAAATAAGAACCATAGTAAGACAATCCCTTTTACCAATCCTGCTGGACATTCAAGTTAATCTTTTCAATATAATCCATACAATCAAATCCAAATTGCAGATTAGAATATGGACTTGTTCTTAAACATATTGAAGGGTACATGTCACTTGACTAGCATTAAATAATGACTTGAGAGACTGTTCGGATCAGTGCTTTACTGGGGATGGAAGGCTTTTAAAAATATTTTAATACAATTAAAATACATTTATATTATTTTTTTTGTAATAATGATGCCTAAAAATTGACCATGAATTCAAGGCCACAACCAAATTGCAGATTAGATTTGGCATTGTAATTAATCATATTAACGAGCCCTTGCATGTCAGTTGGCTGGTATTCAGGTATTTTTGAGATCCTGCCCACCTTAATGTACTACTTAGAATAGAATTTCTACAAGGCGAGATGCAGAATTTTCAAATAAGGCTGGGACATTTTTCTCAAATGAATACATTCGGTGGGAACACAGTTGAAAAAAGCACAGTCAACGTGAAAGGTTTCCCAGCTTGCCAAAGTTTACAGTTAAAAAAATTACACTTTAATCCAAATAATTAAAATAATTATTATAACATACCACTGAATGTGATCACACAAAAAAAAACAAGATACAGGTTATGTTTTTTGGGGATAACGCCTGAGGTAACCTGAGGTAAGACTGAGATGGACTGGGAACAGCCAGCCCATGATCAGCTCAAGTCATCCCCTCTGAACCCACTCCTAATGAGCTTTAAGTTAACAAGGGTACTCTGCACCGGTACTTTGCATTGGACAGATAATGTGCAGGTGTGAACACTTTCATTAAAGACTATGGTATTGTTGGTGCAGATAATGTGGCTGGGTTTGGTATCCCTCCCCCTCCGCCAAGATGCTGACATGCATTGGACAGAACTATTGGCTGGTGCTTCTTGGCTGGATATAGAGGGGTTAGTGGGGCAAGGGAGGCCAGGATTGGATTGAGAGTCTTAAAACCAGCAGCCTATCCAGCCCCAAAGCATTGCCTGGGTTTTCCTGGGTCATCCTATGGTTAGTCCACACTTGCAGACACTCTATCAGGCTGGAGGGGGGTTTCTGATTTTTACTAACTAACCAAAATACTAATAAGAAATATTGTATGAAACTGATACTATACTAATGTACTGTAGCACCCTAGTGGTAGGGTAGTCTTTCCACTCATAGAGCAAATTGGTATCCAAGAGGCCTGGATATGGGCATGTTTTACGCAATAGACTGCTGCTTTTACTTTTCCTTTGATGTGCTTTATGAGTGCGATATGCAATAAAAACAACACATATAATATAGAACAGAAGCTTGCCACTGAAGTCCCAGAGCACCATTCCCTTGACACCTTGGCGGTAAGCTGTGAGTTGTCAATAAGAGGTAGCAGCTGTATGTGTAAAAATATAACCAATGACTTAAAGGGAAACATAATAGGGGAGGCTTCTACTGTGGAGGGAAGCGCTGCAGGGCTAAAATTCCAAAAAATCTGCAACATTTAAGAATTGCTTATGTTGCTCCTGCAGTTGAGGATAGAAGCACAGATGATGACAGAGAACTCAATATAAAGACCAAAACAATGAATGGTTATTAGACAGCTATTACGTTTTTGGATTCCCATCCATCCTCTGTGCTAAATTGCCATCTTTTCAGAAGTAGAAATTTCCCCTCACCAGGAGGGGTTAGCTGCCTGGGAAGTAAGGCAATGCTTTGATTTTAATCTAGCCTACAGATGCCATTTCATTATTTTGTAGTTAGCATCCATCACAATTAACAAATGAGTTTTGGGAGAGAATTATAGTATTATCGTCAATATTAAAATTGTTCAAAGGCAAGCTGCCTTGCTGTCACATAACAATTAATTATTGTCCCCGTAAGGAAAAGCTGATCACTGCTTGTAATTAGCATGAAAAATCTGCAATGTGCAAACAGATCTCCAGAGACTTAAAAGATATCAGGGAACTTTATGACCCCACAGCAATGAATTCATGTCATGTAAAGGTTACTTTCATATTCCTTTTACTGCAGCCAATGAATGAACCCTGTGGTTTTAGTACCCAACTATTTAGTGGGAAGGACAGGTCAGATGGCTCCAATTTCTTTCATAGTAATGTTTTATAATATAATGATACAGATATCAAAGCACCGGACTATGTCTGTGTTGAGGTTAGGTTATACAGACATGCAATTTGTGAAACAAATTTGTCTCTTTCAACAAACTAGCCAACTCAATGTTTTATTGCTTTGAAATAGCCATTCATTCATAATTGAAGTTTCCCTTTCTATTGTGCAGTTGTATTGTGCAGAAACAAAGCAAATATGTAAGAATTAAAAGGTAGATGGCACATGATGACATGCCTTAGCTTGCTTTGAGAGCGACTGATGCAGAATATATATATATATATATATATATATATATATATATATATATATATATGTATATATATATAGCAAAAGTGGGCATTGCTCCAAACTGTCATGATGCTGGGGGCATGGATAGAGTACTGTGAGATCAATTTAAGAAAGAGAGGTTAGGGGAAAGGAAGTTGGGGTAGCATTGAAAGAAGAATGACTGATTTCCAGCACAGGCTCTGGGAGAGTTAACCCTTTAACCGCCAGCCAACCTTGAGATTTTGTCACCCTTTGTTGCCAGACCATTTTGCACTATTTTGCGCTCCCCTTGTTCAACTGTGATTTTTGAAGGGATTTCCAGGGATTTCCCAGAAAAGTGATATATTGTTTTTTTCAGCAGAGTCTGAGCTTTAACATGAAATGTCTTGTTTGTCATTTTTTAGGTGTATTCTCAATATTTTTGGATGAAATATGTGCAAAAAAACCCCCCAAAAAACAATTTTTTACAATTTGTAGTGTTTTTTGTAATAAAAAATGTAAGTTTGTCAATAAAATCTTATTGCACGTGAAACCCCAATTTCTCCCGGTTACAGCGATACCACATATGTATAGGTAGACACCCTTTCCTGCCCAGGAGACTCCCCCAAACTGAAACAACTCTTTAGGAGATTTTCAGATAAAATACAACTATGCTACGTGCTAAGCGCACCTTGCAGTTTTTCAAGAAAAACAACCCTTTACATTTGAAATACCCCCAACAAACTATATATTCTCTGGAAGTACACACCTCAGGCTTTCTAGGCGTACCAGGCTTGTTGACATGGGTGCAGTTTTCTGGAAGTAATCCCTCAATATATTCTTTGGTTGCACAGGGTTTCTCTAAAAAAGTATAAAAAAGCAGAATCAAAACCACATTTTCCTAAAAAAAAACTATATGCAAACAAGAAAAATGTAAAATCTGAAAAAGCAACATCCCCCGAACAGAACAATACCCAACATGCATAGGTTCTGTCAAGGAAAGAGTTGCCAAACACACCAAAGTAAAGCATGTGCGTAACGGTAATTTTACTTCAAAATTTCAGCTCTGCATACAAAGTGCGCACCTTGTGCTTTTTCTACCAAAACAACCCTTTACATTTGGAATATCCCCCATAAACCATATATTCCCTGAAAGTACACATTTTAAGCTTTCTAAGCGTACCCAGCTTGTTGTCGTGGGCTCATCTTTCTGGAAGTAATCCCTTGAAGAATTCTTAGGTTGCACAGGGTTTCACAAAAAAATTTATAAAAAAGCAGAATAAAAAACACCTTTTCCTAAAATATCAATATGCAAATAAGAAAAAACAAGCTAAATCTGAAAGCGCAAGGTCCCCCAAGCAGAACAATACCCAACATGCATAGGTACTATTAACCCTTTTAATTGCCAGCCTACTTGAACTTTTGTCGCCCTCAGTTGGTCATTTTTCCCCATTTTGCGGCATGTTTAACCGTGATTTTTGTCGAAATTTCTTGGAAAATATATATATATATTTTTTGCAGCAGAATTTAGGCTTTAACATTAAATGTCTTGTTTGTAATTTTTCTACTGTTTTTTAAATATTTTTGCGTAAAAAAAAACAAAAAAATAAAGTAATATTTTTTAAACAATTGTCTCCTTTATTTTAAATAAAACATTTTTTTAGTAATAAAAACCATATTGCATGTGATAGCCCCATTTCTCCCGATTACAACAGTACCACATATGTATCAATAGCCCCTCATTCTTGCCCAGGAGACCCCCCAAACTGAAAAGAGCCTTTTATAACATTTACAAATAAAATACTACTATCCACACTATAAACATAAGGGGTTAATTTAAAATGACATAGGGACCCCAATTTTTTTTTAGAATTTTTGGCTAAGCCTAACCCTAAAAAAAACCCCGGGAGGGGGTCCCTATGTCATTTTCTTTTTAATTTTAATTCTTTAAAATTTTAATTTTTTTAAATTTTATCTTTTTAATCCCAGGGGGTGAGGGGACCCCATTTTTTGGGGGGAATTTTAAGGGTTAGGGTTAGCCTAACCCTAACCCGTAAAGTGGACCAACACCCAGGATTTTCACTATCCTGGGTTTTGATCCACTTCCGCGGGGGTGCCCCGCTGCGTAAAACCCCGAGAAAGGTATAAAAAACTCACCTCAGCCCGCTCCTACGACGCATGCGCGAGCGCTCGTCCAATCAGAGCGCTCGGAGCCGCTGTGGTATGCACGGACAAGGGACGGACAACCACAGAGGCTCTGAGCGCGCTGGCAGCCGCATCTCACGCTTCCCTCTAACAGGGAGCGTGCCCGCGTCGGCGATTCACAAACGACCGGCACGTGTGCACGCCCTGATATAGAGAAGCGCGAGATGCGGCCCACGCATGCACCGTTGGAACGGGGATAAGGTAAGGCGATTGGGGCGTCCTGGGGGTTTCACACAGTGGGATTTCGGATGCCCCGCAGGGAGGGATCTGATCCGGGACGATCAGCCTGGGTGTTAGTCCACTTAAAAAAAAAAAAAAAAAAAGTAGGGGGGGGACCCCATTTTTGGGGGGAATTTTAAGGGTTAGGGTTAGGCTAACCCTAACCGTTAAACATTTTTAAAAAAATTACGTAGGGACCCTCATTTTTGGGGGGAATTTTAAGGGTTAGGGTTAGCCTAACCCTAACCCTAACCCTTAAAATTAAAAAAAAAAAATGACATAGGATCCCCCCTCACAGGGTGGGGGACCTCATTTTTTTTCTGAATTTTAAGGGTTAGGGTTAGGCTAACCCTAACCCTAACCCTTAAAATTAAAAAAAAAATGACGTAGGGTCCCCCCTACCCATCATAACCAGCCCGGGACCAGCTATGGGGGCATGTAGGCACAGAGTGAGGGGGGCAGCTTTTGTGGCCCCCCCACCCTGCAGCCTACGAGCCCACATAGCCTATGTGGGCCCGGGCTCTTCTGCCCCCCCTGGGCTTTGGGGAGGCAGGTAATTGGGGGTGCAGGGGTTAATGGCAAGTCACCCGCTAGGGCAGGTGACTTGCCACCCCCCCAGCCTTGTGAACTGGTACAGGGGTCTCATGGACCCCTTACCAGTTCACAAAGGGTTAACAGTTAAATAAAAAAAAAAATAAAAAAATGTACTCTTTAGTCACCTTCGATCGTCAGCTCCTGTGTCCCTCGCTGATCTGCTGTCAGATGCCGGTGATCGGAAGCCAGAGGAGGGGGGGAGGCAGGAGATCAGAGGATCTCCTGTCCCCTCCTTCTGTCACCACCGATCACCGGCATCTGAAAGCTGAGAGGCCTGGAGCTGTCAAGACGCCGGCCCGAGTGACGTCATAAGCCCCGCCCCCAAAAGGCCCGTCGGAGGAAGAGGGGAGAGAGCCTGACAGGCTCTCTCCTGAAGACAGATAGCCCTGGGGGGGGGGGATCGGAGGCCCCCCAGGTGAAGAGCAGGGCCGGCGCGATCGAGCGAACATGGAGGTGAGTAAATGTCATTTTGATTTTTTTTTTTTTTGCAGGAAAAGCCAGCGGCCACAAAAACGGGGGGGGGGCTACTCCGGGCTCTCCCCTTCCTCCGGAGGAGCCCCGACGGGGGATCGGAGCCTCCCAGGGTGAAGAGGAGACCCGGCCGGTTCAAATGAGGGGTCAGGTAAGTGTTTTTTTTTTTACATTTTACCGGCGCTAGCAGGGGGCAAAGCCAGGCACGTAAATTTTACGTGGCTGGCGTTTAACGGTTGGAGAGGCAGCCACGTAAAATTTACGTGGCTGGCGTTTAAAGGGTTAAACTGTGTGCTGAGGACTATATCCTGGCCCTGTGGCATCATAGCAGTACAAACCACCAGGAATGCTCTCTGTGCCCCCAATGTTTGGTCCACCCCTGCATTGCACCTTGTAACCAACCTAGCTCCTGTCTCCAATCTAAATCTGCAATCCATCTAATCCAACTCGTTCATGATACTGATGGCATCTTGTCACCAGCTTAGCTCCGGTCTCCAGTCATATGCACAAATTATTATTAAAATAATAATGGTAATGCATGCTGTTGATATTAAGTATGGGTACAATTTAAGGAAAATTGAATCATGGGATTATTGATTTCTAAACATTACAGGGTCATACGTGCACATTTCAGGTGATATATAAATTTGATTATTCACTGTGCTAGTGTTGCAGCTCTTTTAGAAATGTATCAGAAGTGGATGCTTATTTTGTCTTACAATGTCTATGATGCCCATGCACTCATAATAGGGTCAATTCAGCACCAGGTGCGAAACTTTCTATCTTGGGAGTGATTCAGCAATGCCTGTAAATTTCTGCTTGGTGCTGAATCATCCTGAAGGTATACAATGTATGTGGCACTTATACAATTTTCTCTAATGCATAGTTAATATTTCTGCTTTTATTCAAATTGGCCACTGCCACTTTAAGCCTTCCTGGCTTAATCAATTTAAAACAATCTATTCAATAGGCTGATTTATGTCCCTTTTTAATATATTATTATTAACAATAATTATAATAATAATCCCTCCTACTGTACTGTGTATCCTCCCTTTATGGGCATGTATCACCGCTCCAATGTGTCTACGTTGTATCTCCACACTTTGGTTGCATCCCTGGCATAGCTCTATCTGTTGGCGTGACTGAGCCACGTGTTTCTGAATGGGCAGCGCATGCATGTGCACTGACTGGCTGAGTGGCACACCTGGGAACCAGAAAGAGCTGAGTTTTTGGGGGATCCATGGGCATACACACAGCGGGGCATGCCAAATCAGGATTGCACTACCAGAGAGCAACAACACTCAAGAAAGTAATTTTCGGGAGTGCTGTTCCTCTTTAAAGCGGACCATCGGTCAAAAATGACTTAAACTAGACCAACACAACAAACAGTGCTCATATGTATCCCTCCCCAGGGCTGTTGGTCCGTTTTAAGTTACAGTAGCACATCAGTGACATTTAATCTCGGGGGAAATGTCACTCAAGGTCCCAGCTTCAGCTTCTGTGCATCCCCTTGCCCATCCCCAGTGATTTGCTTTAGATAGTATTGTCCAAATCAGGTTTAGCACAGGGGTAGGAAGGGGTGTTACAGAATGCTTCGCCTTCCAATTTATACTAGATAATAGTCTTGTCTGAAAAGGTGATTTTTGAGGTAGTGTGAGTTTTTGTAAATAGGTTATTTGTCTGATTTTCAAATAAAATGTAAAATTGTTTTACATTCCAATCAGCATTTTAGGATCACTTTAATAAACTGATCGCTTTTTAATTGTAATAAATGACCACACAACCACTGTCAATCACACACATATATTTTAAAGGTCTTGTATTTTCCTGGTTTTAATAAATACCAGTATCATCCAATAAAATGTCAGAAGAGAGAACATATGCAAAGAGACACAGTATTGACCACATTATATGATCCAGCTTGTATTTACAAATAATAAAACTGAAACCAGCTAGATGCATGGCTTGTGACCCCGCTGTAGCTTACGTATATTGGAATAGACATAGCATGACTAACGTATCTCCCATTAAAAGAGGTATGTGTGACTGCAATTATAATGTAAAACAGACAGATATAAGGAACTGGAACATCTCAAGTAATAAAAGTTTTATGAAAATCTGCAATTGATTCACCCCAATCTCCACACTCTATGGCCAGAATCGAGGATCTATAAATACCCAACTGTTTCAGATTATATCATTAGAAGAAATGTGGCATGAAGGGCTTCTATGATGGCTTTGTGGCAAGTGCTGACACTTGTCTGCATGATACATTTCCAGCTCAGACTTTGAAGCACATGTACATTATTTGCTCCAGTACAGGTAGCTCCGGATGATTTACAGCATTCATTTTGAAACTCATCTACTGTTTCGAGAGAAGTAAGCAGAGGATAAGTAGAACATGGTTTGTAACAGGTTTAAGATGATAAATGTTGAATTGAAAAAAATGCTGCTGTCCTAAATAAATGTTACCCACAATCCTTCAGGTGTTTGCAATTTCTAACAAGCGCCATGATAGATGACTTTTTATGTAATAGTGGCATGTTCTGAATTCCATCTAACAGCCCTTCTTTGTGTCAACTCAATCCAATTTATTTTTATAGGCTGCAAGTTATTAGATCATGTTTGGAAATACATGTGCTAATCCATCACAGGTACCTACCTACCAGCATGAACAACATGACCCAGTGCACCCCCTTGTCCTTTTAAATGTTTAAACTTATTATGCTTAATCCCCATGTATTAGTTTAAATGTATTTATTCAGCATTGTATAGGGTCAAATACAACAGGCAGGCTGATTCATTACTAACGCCAGGTAGCGACAGATGAGCGCCTGTAGAGCGGATTTCAGAGTGACCGCTAGTAGTCGCTGTGCTTGGCCATGGTTCGTTGTTTCAGAGCGCCTCAGTCTCTGGCTGGCATTGTTGAATACGTTATGTGATTCGCAGTACTATGCTTTATTGGAGCGAATGGTAGCGCCAGTTCAGTGCGACTGACTCACAACATATTCATCAAAAAATCAGCCTCAAACTGTTTCAGCGCTCAAAATCGAGTCGAGGTAGCCCACAGCGCCAGAGGCTGTGTGATTAAAGTCTGATATTGAACATGTATCCACTAGTAACAAAGCAAAAGCATATGGAATTACATTTTTATTACATGGTAACATGAACACTTTAATACCAGACATGTAAGGACAATTCTGCATAAAAATATTATTAATCAAAAAAGTTTTCAAAAATGTCATTTTCTTGGCCAGAATACATGTCAGAGGGTTTTTTTTTTTTAGGGAAGAACAAAAATTGGCATCAGGAAAGGGATGTAAGGATCATCCATAGAAATGTATGGGAGAGCACCAGGTAGCGAGAGGTAAGGCGTGGCGCTCTGCAAGGCTAAACGCCGGCACTGTACACTGAGCCTGGGATAATGATGAATAGGATGCTACATGGCGTTGTTCTAGTCACTCACCAAAATTGGCTTCATAAATGTGTAATTGCGTGCCGTCTCCGGTGTTCCCCTGACGCTACTTGACGCTACCTGCCGCTGTACAGCCACTACCTGGCGCTATCCCTTCATGAATAAGGCCCTAAGTTCCGCAGTGGAACAAAACAAAGGGGGAAATGTAGTGGAGCAACGTTTTTTCAATGGATAATTTATATTAGTTCATAAATTATAGTTATGTCATAGTAAAATATACAAATTAATAGATAAAGTTAGAACTAGGCTAAAAATCTCATTCAACAGGGCATAGATAGAAATATGATGTGCCAATGATATGTCAGATTTAAGAAACAAAAATCCTCTAGCTGAGCCTGTTATGAACAACAACAAGAGTAAACCACTTACAGTAGATTGGAAGTTCGTGGTGTAAGGAATGGGAGGTGAAAGCGGTCAAGTGCACCCTGTAATAATTGGCCTGGTTCCAGAATCAGAGTTAGATACTGAACATGGAGTTAAGCAGGACATCCACTATGCACATATGCACATGCACATGGTCATTTAGTGAAGCAAGTGAAACTCCCCAAAAATCACCTGTGCCTGCAATGGGGCATTAGAATACATTTGGAAACAACAGAACCTTGTGAGGTATGCTAGTGATGCAAACTCCTAAAGGAAGCATACCCATGTATGACATAATGCTGGAGGGTACCACAGGAATTAGAAAGTGAGTGCACTGGAATTTACTCCATCCGTGTGTTTTTTGGAGGAAGATACATTAGAGAGATCAGTGACAATGAACATGGACATTGCAAATGGTGGAGTATTCTCATCGAGCAACATGGGGATGTTGATATAGAAGAACAGGTGACCAATGATCCAAACATAGAGAATTTTCCAGACCTGAAATACTCTACTTGCATTACTAGAGGCAATTTACCTCAAAGGTTTGAGGGCTTTGTGTGTAGCCAAGGTACTAGCTACTTCTAAGTCAGAGGATTTTTCCAGAATTTTCCAGATCATCACAAATATACCTGAGCATGCTAATGTAAGTGCTGCCATGATGTAGAGAAATTGACTACAAAATCAGCCTACTTGGGCTTCGATGGTGCTCCCCAGGTATAATATTTAATGTGTTATTTAGTTAGTATGGATATTGTATATATTCAATTTGGCTTCATTAAACACCACAACTCACACACCTCTTATAGAGACGCACTAAGCAAATCCTCCATCTGCTATGCAAGGACCTAAAGAGTGAGAAAAGACATCTGACATGAGAGCGGTAAGTGTATCTGCGGGGACCTAGAAAGAGCAGTAGAGAGGGGGACGCCAACCGAGGAGGAAGTCTCAGCCAGTTAGCTTTGTAATGTCTGTCCTGAGAGAGTGTATCCCTGGATAGGGATTGGAGTAGGAGTAACAGGACTGATTCTTGGAACTGCCTAGGAGTAGGCCTGAAGGTGGCTTGGCCCTCTTACACACCCGTCAAGTTGGTTTGCCCTAGCGCAACTCCATTATCAAAGTTGATCTCTCCAATCAATGACATGTGGTTTTCACATCACTTGCTCTCAATGAAGTAATTTGCTCACAACACAGTTTCATCAAAGCATCAAAGCACCAGAAAACTGCACTGTTTCAGAGATAACTGTCACCGTTGGCCTGAATGCCAATAGTCAAACCCTTTTTGCAACTGATAAATTGCCCCATTTACTCATGACAACAACAAAGTATATGTGTGCAGCCAGCCTATTGCACACATTATATAATGAGCCAGCTCACACCATGTGACCTTCATAAGCTGCATGGTGTATGCTATAAAATTAGGAAGTGGTCATAATATTATCGTATTTGCCGGCGTATAAGACGACTGGGCGTATAACACGACCCACCAACATTTCCACTCAAAATATAGAGTTTGTTATATACTCGCCGTATAAGACTACTCCCTCTTCCGCACACCGAATAAAACGTAAAAGATTACACTGCAGCCGCATCCCTGCTCGCCTTTAGTTTGGGATGTGCCCACACTGGCTATTCAGAATGCGTCCCAGCTAAAGGCATAGTAGGGATGCAGCTGCAGTATAATGTGGTTTGGGCTCTGGGAAAAGGGCCAAATGGGGGGTTTCACACAGTGGAGGTTCACAATTTTGGATACCCCTGGAGTAGGGAACAAAACCCAGTGGGGCCTCCCAAATTTAGTAGCCCCACTGTGTGAAATACCCCCGGCTGGCCTGTTTCCCAGAGCGCACATCAGATTACACTGCAGCTGCATCCCTGCTCGCCTTTAGTTGGGGACGTGCCTGTGCCAGAATGCGTCCCAGCTAAAGGCATAGTAGGGATGCAGCTGCAGGGTAATGTGGTGTTGGCTCTGGGAATAGGGCCAATAGGGAGGGTTTTACAGTGGGGCATCCCGAATTGGAATGCCCCAGTGGTTTTGTTCCCTACTCCAGGGGCATGCCAAATTGGGTTTCCTCTACTGTGTGAAACTCCCCAACTGGCCCTTTTCCCAGAGCCCAAACCACATTACACTGCAGCCACATCCCTACTATGCCTTTAGATTGGACGCATTCTGAATAGCCAGCACAGGCCCCAACTAAAGGCGAGCAGGAATGTGGCCGCAGTGTAATGTGGTGTGGTGTCTGGGAAAAAGGCCAAACGGGGGATTCAGACAGGGGGGCATTCCATTTTGCTGCCCCTGATGCAGGGAACAAAACCCAGTAGGGCATCCCAAGTTGGGGTGCCCCCTGTGTAAACTCCCCCAAGTTGGGATTCCCCCTGTTTAAACTCCCCTAATTTGGGATGCCCCCTGTGTAAACTTCCCCAATGACCCCGTTTCCCAGAGTCCACACCACATTACACTGCGGCCACACCCCTGCTCGCCTATAGCTGGGGACATGCCTGGGTTGTTTAGAATGTGTCTCATCTAATAGCATAGTGTGTAATGTGTGAGGTCTGGGAAAGGGGCTAGTTGGGGTTTTTACACTGGGGGATGCCCCATAGAAATTTTTTTTTTTAATAAATCTTAAATAAATCACACCTCAGATCAGATGCTGAAGAGTCCCCTTCAAAGTGGAGAGCAGCGAGGGCGATGCCAGGAGCGCCAGGAGCCAGCCCCCTGCCTGCCCACACAGTGCCTGAGAGCAGGAAAGCTGATCTGCTCGGCGCTCACCCTGCTGGCCTGCTCAGTCTCTCCCTGTTCTGATCAACTAGTGCTGCCTGAGCAAGAGCATCGCTCTGCAGGAGGAGGAGGAGGACGATCGTGCAGCCCAGCTTGGTGAAGGTAAGTACATTTATATGTATGTGACCCAGGTGCACCCGGCGTATGAGACGACCCCCCCACTTGGAGGCATGTTTTACAGGGGGAAAAAGTCGTCTTATACGCCGGCAAATACGGTAATTAAAATGTATTTTGTATTCTATTTGGCATATATTCTTATATTATTTGCTGCTGGATATGTGTGCAGCCAACCTATTGAACACATTATATAATGAGCCAGCTCTCAACACGTGACCTTCATAAGCTGCATTATGTATGCTATAAAATTAGGAAGTGGTCATAATATTAATTAAAATGTCTTTTGTATTCTATTTAGAATATATTCTTATATTATTTGCTGCAGTATGACACCGTTTTAAGTAAAAAACAATGTTTGCCTTGTTTAAAAAACTTAAAGCAATCACTTTGTATAAATCTGCCAAGCTTACTCCTGGGTCCAGTCATTTGCATAGTGATGGGAATTTGAGCTAAAGGTAATTTGCCCTTTTGAATAGAGCTCATTATAAGGGTTGTGTTTTTGTAAAAGGATAGTGTTTTTACTTCTGTGCAGTCCCTGTCTTGGAAAGACCGAAATTCCTTAGCACGAGAGCTGCTTAGAGAAATCCCTTGAACGGAACTATTGCTATCCTATAGAGACAAATCAGAAAATCTAAGGTTTTCAGTGTATTAAAGAGCTAAAAAGCGATTACTGTCATATAAAATTATTAGTATTACATAGTTATACTGATTATTTTACAAATGTGTACTGTCACATTAAAACAATTAAAAAAGCTACAAATAGGAAAGAACATTTTTTACCTTTTAACAAGCCTGGAAAACTTTTTACAGACACCCAAAACAACTACTTTCTATTGGTGGTGGTATATATGTGGTATCACATTTCCATAGTTTCTCAGGCAAAGTTGTTTTTAGCTTCTATCAGTAGATGGCATCTTGTTAAATATATATGTTTGCTTTAGATTTTACTACTTCATTCACTATTCCATTCATTCGTTAACTTGAATCAAATGTTATACGGCAGATCAGGATTGCAATAGATTAGGGCTTAAGGCTTTTGGTCCACTTCAAAGTTTATGTTGGTTGTGGAGAGGCAATGTGTTTTAATTTGTTGTCAAGTGGTTTGCCCAGATGTTGCATTCATTTTACAGAATGATCACACGAAGCGTTTAAAAGTCTAGGGAGAATTGTCTCTACGCCAAACTCGAGGACCTGTCCAAAGCAATCAACGCAAAAGAAAGTAATAAAATCAATTCATGCTTTATATTTTTCAAATGTAATTTTATTGCTGTAAAATGTGATGGGGCCCTGGTGCAGACAATAACTGGGGCCCTTTTAAGGCTCATACAGTAAAATAGTCTTTTAACTCAGTTGGATGCAGCTAGACACATAAACACTGAAAAAGCAGAGATGAATGGCGCTTCCCTTTTCTAAATGATGCCAAGCACAAATATGATAAATAAGGTGGCAGAGCAACAATGATGGGTCCGCTGACTTTCTGGGCCCCGGTGTGGTCATACCCCCTTCACCCCCTATAGTTAAGTCCCTGGTTATGTGTAAAATATATTTATTGTAAATCTGGGAGGATTTTGTTTTTTTATGTTTAATATGTTGCAGCTATTTTAATGTATATATTTGCGACACAGAAAATTGCAGTAGTGTATTCAGAGTACGGTATATCATTCATGTTAGCTTAGCTAGATACTCCGGCAAAACAGACATCCTCATGTCGCTGAAACAGCTTAATATATCTATTAGGACACTTATGCCCATGTTTGTGTATACAGTAGGAGTGTGGGTGGTAAAGCAAGACACCATAAATAGTTCATATATAAGTGTGATACTACACCTTGAGAAAGTGGTACGCCACGGAACGCGTGGGAGATAGAGGTCTTGGCCATACAGCGGAGTGGTCTCCTTTTGAGGTGATATTGTTCTATACAACATTTTTATCACTGTGCACGGCCCATTGGCCTGTTTGGTCTTTGTTTTCTCTTTCTTTGGATGATGAATTTATGATTAATATAGGCAGGAGCACTTTAGCACTATTTTCACCTTATTTGCATTGTTTGCACAATATTAAATAGTGGATATTTTTATGGTTATATTAATTTTGTAGTTTTTTGAATGGATTTCACATTTAAAGGAGACACAACCGCTGTAGAGTTTTTAAATATGAAATGTCTTGTATGTCATTTGTTAAACGTAGTAGATTGTAAATATATATCTTTTTAATTTATTGAATAAAATTAGGATGATTCAATCAGATAGTTTGATCAGTTTCTTGTGCTGGCACAATTGTGATCCTGTGGCAACTGGAACCACATTTCTGTGTTAGGATTGTCTGCATTTTTTATGCATGTCTTGGGATATTTTGGTCCAGACATAGTATATTTTTTGAATATCTGAGGACTGAGGTGGTGCGGGATCTTGTGGTCTATTTGGGATAAGTGTGATACTAGCACACGTTCTATTTTACTTGACATGTGTTGATGGGGAGGCCGATTCATCAATAGCGCCAGGTAGCGACAGATGAGCGACTGTAGCGTGATTTTTTCAGCGCCAGCCAGTATTCGCTGTGCTTGGCCGGCATTAGCTTGATGACAGTGACTCAGTCGGTGTGCGGTAATGTTGAATACGGGCTGGGGGGTCGCTGTTTCACAGGTCCAGCGTTGTATGTGAGCGCCTGACAACGAATGGCCAGAGCGAACGGCTAGCTTCATATTCATCAAAAAATCACGCTCCGAATGTGCTGTCGCTGTCCATTCCTTGTTTAAACCCCAGAGCGCTGGCGGCGATCTGTATTAACTAGTTTTTAACCCCTAAACAACCATATTTTTTGAATGTAACATTATACATGTTTTTAGAATCATTTTGTTATATGAATACATTAATCTCAGACCTGTTAGATCAATTCTGCACATATTTTTTTTTTTTTTTTTTTTACTTAAAAATAAATCCTAACATTGCAGAAGTGTTCTCCGATTTTTTGACATTAAAAAAATTAAAAAAAAAATTATTACCAATTAATCATGAATTATTATAGATTGCTCCATTGAAATGCATTGGACATCGCCAGGGAGCGACAGCTCATACCTGGCGCTGTGAGGGAATTTGCAGCGGCGCTGTTCGGTCCAGGCGGCTTCATGATGAATGCCGCGCTAGCCGTCGCTCTCGCCGGCGCTAGCCTCATTTTGCTTGATAAATGCGTCATTGTGACCGCCGCCGGGCGTACTTGAGTTGGTAGTCGCCGTTAGCTGCCGCTACCTGGTGCTCGTCAGACACTACCTGGCGCTATCGCTTGATGAATAAGGGCATTAGTCTTTGAATACTTTCTGGTCCTCTTGTCAAGAACTACCATAGAGACAGGAGGAGATAATCTTACTCAATTTAATACCATACTGGCTGGCATTAATGTGGCATATATTGGCCTTGGTGTAAAACAGCTTTTGTATTTCAGTATCTTGTGAAGAAAGAAAATATGCTTCACCGTCTGAGGGGCACCTGCCTTCCTCCCTAACTGTACCCATGCTATCTTACCCAATAAAAACACATATAATCGTATGATTTATTGCAACTTCTGCCACAGCTTGACTAAAATAATTAACATTGCTCTAAATAAATAACCGTCAATAAACATATCAATACAGTAACATCAATGTCCTTTTTGCATTTTTTTTGAGGCTCAACCAACCAGAAACAGTGGAAGACACACATTGCCTCCTATAATGATCCAGCTCAGGTGATGACTGGACCTCAGAAATAGAACCCTTACACGTTACCAGTCAACCAAACCAGGTGGGTCACACATCCACCAGGAATTCCAGAGGGTTAGACTGGACCTTCATCATCCTTTAATGAAAAGCCCAAATCCTTAAAAAGCTATTCCCCAGCATGTAAAATGTATATATTTTGAGTTATAATTTGCTTATTTATTAATCTTTCCCCCGCTGGGCTGCAAATCTGTTTAAGACTTCAGGATACGGGTGCCGCCATCTTGCCTTAGAGCATCACATAATGAGAAAAGGAGGGGGCAGGTTATAGCTATGCCTTGCACAGACAGCAGAGCTGGGGTCAGGAAAAGGACAGCAATCCTAGAATTCAGAGTGACCTGCAGACACTTCCTGCCTGAGACTCCATGATCCACCATCTTGGATGTTTAAAAGCTCAGAAAAGGCAGTAGGTGCAGGGAGGATGATTTCTAATGTGGGCAGTTTGTATGTACAGGGTGGGGGAAACATACAAGATAGACTTATTCAGGGTGAAGGTCAGGTTTAACCTGAAAAAACCTGTTCCCATCTGCTATCTTTCCAACTGCTATCGTCAGGAGCATTAACCACCACCAGCCACCTCAAAAATTGCAAACAAGGACAGTACTGGCTGTGACAAATCCCTCCAAACCCATATGTCTCTGCAATTTATTATAATTTTTAATATAGTAAAAAGAGTGGGATTGTGAGGATACTCACCAAGGTTTCCATGAATATATAGGAACTCTCTCATGTGCCCTACTCTTAAACATCACCCCCTCTACACCCCTGCCAGGACCTTTCACCTTACACCCTCTTTTTTCAAACTAATTTATTGGTCCTGAACATGGCCCCTGCAGTCACTCAGCTCCTTAAGGAACCCTCACATCATTTTTAAAAACTGTAATAAATAAAAAAAACATGATTCACTAAAACTGTGCCAGACTACACGGGAGCACCTAGAACAAGCAAAATCATATTAATGAAAACGTTTCCCCTTTGGTGCACTTGCACGCTGAAAAAACACTTACTAATCTACTGACATCAAAGCGGCTAGCGGAAGCTGAATTGAGCGAACACATTGATTGGCTTCCCTCACCATGTCTGCCCTGAGGGATCAATAGAAAGGTGAGTTTCCTCTGCGATTTACTCAGATACATTACACACAGTGTGGCATTCCAAATCAGAATGCCCCACTAGAGAGAAACAGCACCTGAGAGAGTGAAAATCATGGGTGTTGTTAATAGTCAGCAATGAATTCCGCCTGAATGGATTGCCAGACCACTCTTTCCACCCAAGAGCACCCACTGCAAGGCATTTAGATACGCCTGACGTGGCTGTGCCCATATCAGGAAGCCCCAAGGGTATTTATCTGCCTGCGATTTACTCAGATACATTACACACAGTGTGGCATTCCAAATCAGAATGCCCCACTAGAGAGAAACAGCACCTGAGAGAGTTAAAATCATGGGTGTTGTTAATAGTCAGCAATGAATTCTGCCTGAATGGATTGCCAGACCACTCTCTCCACCCAAGAGCACCCACTGCAAGGCATTTAGATATGCCTGACGTGGCTGTGCCTATATCAGGAAGCCCCAAGGGTATTTATCTGCCTGTCAATCTCCACATAGACCCCATGAGTAGTGTTGGGCAAACCTCCTAAGGGTCAGGTTTGGTGAGTTTGGTTAAACTTTAAATAAAAGTGAGGTTCGGGGACACGAACCTGAATACTGTCTCCATTGAAATCAATGATCTGATCCATGGGCCTGAGCCCCACGATCTGATCCATGGAGCTTTTCTGTGTTCAGGCCAAACGCCAAGCTTGAATATGGACTTTGCGATTCGAGTTTGCCCAACACTACTCTTGAGTGCGTGCAGCATCAGACGCCATCAGACACATGGACCTGATCTACCAAATTAGGCACACTATGCGACCTTAAGCGGTGCGAGGCTCTCCATAGCAGCGATAGTAAACTAATAATTCTGTGTTACCTTCCCTTTCTATCCTGTGGCAGCATTGTACTTAGAATTGGCTGCTGCAGCTGCAGATTTAGTAAACGCTGCCAGATACAGCAATTTAGAAAACGTTTGATAAATGCTGCTAAGATGAGCACCAAGGTGCACCAGCATGAGCAGATGTGGCTCATGCCAATTTACAGCATGGAAATTCCAGCCCAAGTATAAGGGCTTCTAACCTAGGGCTCAGAGGCCGCGCCATGTGCAGCCCCTGGCCCTTACAATGGTCTGGCAACAGAGGATGAAAAAATCTTTAGGTCGGCTGGCAGTTAAAGGGTTAAAACCTTCAAGACCACCCTCAAAACCCACCTATTTAGAAGAGCCTATCATCTGACTTAAAGTGGACCAACACCCTCCCGTGATCGGCCCGGGAATCTATAAGATTCCCGGACCGATCAGCCCCCTGACTCAGCCCCCGATCGGGGGTGCCCCGCTGTGTGAAACCCCCCAGAAACCCCTAAATGCCTACCTGATCCTCGATCCAGCGGCGCCCGCCGCCGCCTCCCGCGCGTCCCTCTAGCAGGACGCGCACCCGCGCTGGCCGTTTGTGAATGGCCGGCGCGGGCGCGCGCCCTGTAAGAGTGTCACACGGGAGGTGGCTGCGGCGGGGATTGGCAGCAGCGGTCACGTGGGAGCGGGGAAAGGTGAGTTTTTTGGGCTTTCTGGGGGGTTTCACCGCCGAAGTGGACCAAAACCCAGGATAGTCAAAATCCTGGGTGTTGGTCCACTTTAACGCATCCATCTTATCATCTCATTCCTCAGAACACTGGGCACCTGCTTAGTACACACCATTGTTTTATATGCATTGTTGTAAATTTACTTGTCTTATATACTTCTACCTTGTACAGTGCTCTATAAATGAACAATAATAATAAAAATATTAAACAAATTACATTTTAAAACATCAGCTTCATGTGCTAAATTTACCTGAAAGTACATGACATGTTATCAGGGGCTAACTGGGGTTTTAAAACGGCCGGGGACTTTTCTGGTCTGGTATCTGCCCCCCCCCCCCCATAACATGATGTGGGGCAGAATCCCCCCATCACAGGCTGTGACACAGAACCCCCCATGTGAGGCAGAACATCCCAAATAACAGGCTGTGAGGTAGAACACCCCCATAACAGGCTGAGTGGCATAACCCTCCCATAACATGCTGACTGGATGTACCCACTATAACATGCTGTGAGGCAGAACCCCCCATTACATGCTGTGAGACAGAACCCCCCATAACAGCCTGTGAGGCAGGACCCCCATAACATGCTGTGTGGCAGAAAAACCCAAATAACAGGCTGTGAGGCAGAGTCCCCCCCATAACAGCCTGTGAGGCAGAACCCCCATAACATGCTGTGTGGCAGAAAAACCCAAATAACAGGCTGTGAGGCAGAGTCCCCCCCATAACAGACTGTGAGGCAGAACCTCCTCATAACAAGCTGAGTGGCAGAACCCCCCATAAAAGACTGAGTGGCAGCACCCTCCATAACATGTTGTGAGGCAGAACCCCCATAACAGGCTGTAAGACAGAACACTCCCCATAACAGGCTGTGGGGCAGAAACACTCATAACAGGCTGTAAGGCAGAACACCCCCCAAAAACAGGCTGTGGGGCTGAACCCCCATAGGACCCCCCATAACAGGCTGTGAGGCAAACCTCCATAACATGTTGTGAGGAAGAACCCCCCATAACAGGCTCTGAGGCAAGCCCCTCTATGATATGCTATGAGGCAGAACCGCCCATAACAGGCTGAATGGCAGAACCCCCATAACAGGCTAGGTGGCAGAATCCCCCGACTCTCCCAGCTCACCTCATTGGCCTTACCACCACTGGGCACCTGGATGTCTGGCTCTGGGGGCCGGGGGCTGTCTGCCACAGGTAGCTGGGGCTGGACACCACAGGGAGCCGTGGCTGGCTGTCCCAGGGAGCCAGGGCTGGCCACCCACCATTTGAGGCTCTGCAGTAGCATATGATGGCCAGAGCTCCAGCAGAGCAGGACGCTGTGCACTGTCATGAAATGCGTATGTACATTCCTGTCATGATTTTTTAAGTTGAAGATTATTTGGCAAAATTTCCTTATGGAATTTCAATAATCTGAAGATGATGACTAAAAGCATGTAAAATGACCCATGTATATTGGATTATTCTTTGAAAAGAACGTGTCATATATTGTTTGACAGAAAAAACAGTTTTTAAATATTGAAATAAAACAAATGTTTTAACTGGAACTTTACCTAAAGCTAAACTAAAATGGTATATGTCAATGTGTTGAATTATTGAAAAGAGTAAGGCAGGTGTGGGTAGAAGCATTGCCAGAGGCGGTACCGGCATTAAACTAGGGATTCGGAAGCTGGCCAGTGCAGGGGAGGTGGCGGCCTAGTGGGCATTGTCCCGGTATGCCCAATAGCTAGTCTGGCCCTGGACTTTAGTGTTCTGTGGTAATTACTATAGGAAGTCTTTTGTACGCCGTGTTCCAACCTCTTTGTACCTTTTGTAACCTTGACCTCAAATTGGTTGGCCAATCAGACCGAAAGTATATTTATATTTCATGTGATATTGAGAAATATATCTTTCATCATAGTCATAGTGTATCAATCAGCATCATGATCTTTTATTTTACTTTAATAAACTCATCAAGTAATAAAAGTAAAGGTACACAGGTAGACAATTTTGGACTGGAGTTTGGTTAAATGCAAAAAGCTATAGAGCAGTAATGAAAACCGAAGACATACAGTAAATTCAGAAATAGAAAAATTATTTTCAGAAAGTGGGCAAAAGCAGCTCCCATACCAGATCTTATTTTATTGGAAGCCCATAATAGGAGCATGAACTTTAGCAGGTAAAACACAGCATTCACAGAGCTTCTATTATGAGCAGGTGTCGATTGACTGCCACCTTGGTTCTCAGGTTCCCAATTTAAGGACCTCTAAATGCCACCGATTCTCCCACAGATGGAGAGAAGTAGGTGTTGGGATGCCTGCCACTCTCCCTCCATTCAGTTTTTTTTGCCAGTCATTAACAAGCACGACGTAGAGAGTTGATTGGGGGAGAGCATGCACATTTGGCATGAGATTGCCAGCAAGGTAAGTTTACAGTAATTTCTGAGGGTTTTAAACAGCAGGGCATCATAATGTCCCAGTAATAAGGAACAAAAATGGTAAGTGTTTTCTTCCTCTTTAAGCTATATGACCATGACATACAAAACAATAAACAATTCCCTCAAGAGTAACATGTACAATGTCTGTTGTGATGTACCACCCCATTCTTGGCTAGCCACAATGGTCTACCAAAAGTATTTCTGCAAGATAATTAAAAGCTCTGATAGGGTAGTGCTCTTAGGGAAAAAAATCTCAGAGATTTTTATCTTTAGTTGTGGTCTAATCAGTGCAAGGCAGAGAGAGAAACCCTTAACCTAGTTCACACCACTTTGCTATAGATGTGGAAGTGACTGATGTGGATACTCTGTATAATTATGTGGCCACATAATTTAATAACTTTGGCTTTAGAGCTGTCAATCTAATTACACATTTGCATGTTTTCATGTTGTGTTTTCCTCTGTGGTATGAAAATTCATGTACATTGAACACTAAATTAATATGCTTGCTCTGTCAGTCTAATGTATTAAAAATCATTAAGCTAGCTTTTCTAATTCCGAGAGCGTCTGCACCATCTTTTATCAGACAAAAAACTTTTTTTGTACTTCACAACAAAAGCCCTCAAACCAGAAAGCCCAGAGGACAAAATAATTCTCATACATAAACTTTAGTCATTATGTTTTATGTGTACATTATTGTCTTAAAATCTGATTAATAATATCATTATTTTAGGATTTTCTCAACCTTAACTAATCCAATTTGTTTCCAATTAATCATTTCCTTTGTGTTGGTTTCCCAAGTGGTATGATCTGGGGTTTAATAAAGGAATAACTAGTATAACAAAGTTCTTATTTCCAGTGTACATCCCAAATGTGATAAAAAAAATCATTGTTTCCCAGTGTGAATGTTTCTGGGAGTTTGTCCAAGCACAGGGAAGGCCATCTTTTCTTTTTGTGGTACAATTTGGTTAGGATGATATATGATTGAAGGTGTTTCTTTGTCTTATCAGCAAATGTTCCATGCATCAACCTCAGGTTTTTGGCATTGAAGAAATTCATTGTTTGCTTTATAACTGTAAATCAGTTCAGGAAAACATAACCTTAAACCTCCTTCTCAAAAACACTTAAGATTAAGGAAAGTTTGTTTTGGCATAATTTAATACATATCGAAAAATGAAACCTCTATGATAAGGTAAATTAGGGTGATAATGGCTTGCTCATATATAGATCTTAATCACTCAGTTATAAATATGGATGAGTGGGACTAGAGTGTTTAGTGCCATTTGATTCATACAAGTATAGAGCATTGGTTCTCAACATTTCTACACCACTTACCCCCGCAACAAGAAAGAGGTGATCAGTTATTAATTTTTACCAAATTAAATAGGTCGTTGTAAAACTTTAAAGGCAAGAATGAGTGATGTTTTACTGTTAAAATAATGTACCAAACCAATCATAACTCTATTGTTGGTTACCCCGGAACATCGCTGTGTAGCCTTTGTACAATCAGGATGAGAAACTGTGCAATAGTGGACTGATAAATCCCTGTCCATGAGTGGTGAGCCTTTGCTGCCTCATCATTGGTTGACTGTTCTCAGTCAAACAGAAACAAATTAAATCAAATCTATGTTTGTTTGTCACATATACAATCATACAGCTGTATGCATGAAGTTAAATGTTCTTTTGTAACTGAATTAAATTATTAGGAGCAGTTAAAAAAAAATATATATATATATATATATATATATATATATATGAATAGATACAAATAATGGTGAATGTGAAAAATTAAACATTATAGTTAAAAGAATACAGTATGTAATGACTACAATTTCCTTAATTTTCAGTACCCCAAGCCAACATTTTTTAGAGGAGAGAGTGTGGGCCAAAGTAACTACCGCCTAAATGCTAAGTAAGGAAACTTTATTTCTGGCCATACTGTTCTCTGCTTAGTTAAAGTAAAAAGAAAAAAAAACTAAACCCATTGAACAGTTTAAAAAAAGCAAAACGTTGTTTTCTCCTGACACTGCTTTGGCATATTTTTTTTTAAATGTGTTGAGCTCTTTGGGCTTGTGATCGCATTAAAGTATTTTGGAGAGCTGCCTATAGATATGCAGAGAAAAACGTAGTTGATTTTATCCTATTAGTGCCTGAATGGGCCGTATTTGGCACTTTTACAGATGGATTGTATCTGGATTGCAAAGGGCACTAAAATAATCCTATTTATTGTCCCAGCAATAACAAAAAAGGTGACCCTGCAAGCTTGGATCAATCCTAAACCCCCATCCTAAACAGTTTTTAGAAAAATTACAGCTGTAGTTGGTATTTCAGAGGGCAGATGTAGTCTCAAATAAAGGTAAAAAAGGAACTTTTCTTCAATACACAGGAATGTTTTATTGCTACTTTACGAGCAGATTCAAGTACACAACACATTCAAGTATACAACTTGGTGTCTAACAAGAATTATATTTGTTTATTATTAATCTACCTGGGCAGCCACGACCGCTCACCTGCTCTTAAGGAGAATGAAACAGATAGTTCATGGTGAAGTATGCAACCTGCATGAAACCCCACTGATCACCACAAAATTCACCTTACCCAGGTCCCACAGTGCATGTGCAGGTATTCCTCCAACCAGGGTTGTATGACATGCATATTAACGATCGGCACAGAGCCCTTTTTAAATATATCTGAATGGCTGGCGTGGGTTCGTACTTCATCTACAGGGGTGTCTGGGTTGCGACCACAGCCTGTGAGTGAGTGAATGTGGGGCGATTTGGGAGGGGTCACACGAGGGCAGCCATTGAGTCTTTATTGTTGCTTTGTTGTATTACCTGACATACACTTGTACCAGACAAATAAAACAGTTCATAGAGGAGACTATGCAACCTCTATAGATGTATGAGTTTCAGGTTCAGGATTTTCATTATCAAGTTAAAGCTTTGGATCATGTGAGAACTCTAGTTAAGCTTGATTTACTATTAAAGTGTTTGCAGGGATTGTCCCAAGATTGGGGCTCAATCCTGGTTTGCTCGACCCACCAATCTAACTAGTATAGTGCTATTATGGCAGAATGTGAAAATGAAGTCCTAAAAAGGGGGAAGAGGGCTGGTTGGGCAAGTGGTCCCATAGGAAGTGTTATTAATTTAGGCGAGGGAGTTCTGGACCATCTCCCTGGCCAAAGGATATTCGGTGGGGCTCACTAAGGCACAATCAACCTCGCCTTAATATACATAATGTAACATCCTAAAAACATATCCAAATTTTAATGTGGCTTCTACAATTAAAATTTACATTGTTCCAAAGCCATGGCTAGCTTTGAGGTTTCCATCCATAGAATAATATAATGAATTTTTTCTCTTTGAATTTTCCCTAAAAAAATCTCAGAAACGGGCACTTGAACTGTAGCCAGTTCCACCAATTATTAGATCTATTAGAATGGCTGGGCATGGGATCGGGCGGCTTCAGCTACAGGGGTGCCTGAGCTGCAACCACAGCCTGTGATTGGGGGGGGGGGGGGGGGGGGGGTCACGACTAGCCCTGGAGTCTTTAATGTTGCTTTTTTGTATTAACTGGCATACATTTGCGATTCAGAAATGTAACATGTCGCTAAACCCTCGCTGTTAACAACTGTGATATTAAGCACTGTGCATGTAATGGCAATGTAACAATTATTTTTGGAAAATAAGGAAGGTTTTCAAAATGTGGTGAGCTTTCTATCTGCTTGCACAGCTGCTTGCAGCAGGTTTACCACTTCAGTTGACCAGTATGCACTAAAATATGACCTGCTCTCTATTAACACAAAATAATGACCCACTGATTGAGGTGAAGAGGTTCTCTGTGCAAGTTGCCTAATGCATTAAAGATACCTCTCCCAGGCTATGCATCTCATAGGGAAAGGGCATACCTGGTTCGATAATTAATTGGCAAATAATTTGCTCCAATTCCTTTCGTGCATACTGTTGTGTTGCAACAATGGAGGTCAATCTAAAGGTCCCATTAAGATGGTACTTTGTGCTGGAGCGCATTAGAACCTACAAAGAAGAATATCAAGACAATGAGTAATGGTGGTGGTTCTGACCTTGCCAACCACAGTAAAAAATGTGTTAAATCATATGCCAAATAACCCCCGGCTACCATTTATTTATTTAAAAATAGTGAGATGTTCAGGTTTTAGATGCTCTTTTTTTCTTTTCACTTTCTGTAATACGGAAAGCAAAGCCCCACTACTTTATATGCCAGGGCTTTAGTCAGAGACTGATGGCTGATAGAGGCGTTTAGTTTAGACTGCATTCACACCTTTATGTTAATTCTGCCTTATAACCTAAAATTATAGTAAATCACTTTTGAAAATGACATTTAAATCTAGCATAATCACTGGTAAAAAGCATATAGACTGGAATCACATATTACCATTACGATTGTATTCGAATTATGAAAAATGATGTAGTTGCTGTGTTGCTCTTCAATTTTGAGTTAATTTCGACAAAAATTTTATTCGGTTTTGGAAATATTTTTTGTTTAATTCAGCAAGCTCTATCTATGAAAATGTACATATATTATTGACCTTGCAATTGAAGGTTTATACATGCGCTGTTTTTGCAGATTTAACATATATATTATTTTTTCTAATATATACAGTCTTAAGGGAAGACATTAAAAAAGAGAAGGGCATTTGATTACACATTTTTATGCATTATTGTTGTCAATTTTGCAAATTCGATTTGGATCAAGCCAAAAATCGCGGGACTCCTTTCTCGGTGCTGGCTCGTAGTGAGGGTGAGGATTACGGGCGTTCTAGGAGGTTATGTGCAGGGGGAGACTCCAGAACTCTGGACCCACATCCATTAAAGGAAAAACGGGTGTTGGTCAGGTTTAAACCCTTCAATCTAGTTCTGCCTATTGTGCGCTATGGAATCTTGAGCTACAGCGTTGCTTCAACCAAAGCGCGTGGCGCGGCATCATTTTGGACACGAGTGTTAAATAAAATGCTAGTCAGCGAACGCATCCATGCTGCCATTTTTTTCTTCCTTTAATCCCCCCACTGAGCCCAAAAAAGCGGTGCTGTGTGGATCTGACATTTCCTAAATAAGGCTCTGACTCTTTTTTTAGCTAAAAATATGTTATTTGAGATTTTTTGTTTCTTTTTTTAAAGCGAGACACAGAAATATACTGTTTTCAAACTTAATATTGACCCCTCCCTTTAATCTCCACCCCTTATCCTTTAGATTGTAAGCATGTAAGTGTGGGGCTCCTGTCCTATTGTATCTTGTATTCAAAACATTCACTTTGATCTCTCTAGATGGGACCTAAGACGGCGCTATATAAATTATCAATAATCATAGGTGAATATGCAATCTAACCTGAAACGTCCACCTGGTCTTATGGCCCATTTCCACAGAATGATTAGCAAATGAATGATGGCTAAAGCAAACACAATCAAGTGATAATTGATCCTTGGAAATGCCTGTTGCAATCAAGCGAACATGGTTGAGCGTCGCATTGTATTGTTTTTTCTGACATAAAATTTCTCATTCGTCGCTTTTAACGTCGGCACATGGAAACATATGGAAACAGAAATTGACTATGAATAGAACTATACAAATACCTTTAATGCGATCCTAATTACTATCACTTTATCAAACATTTGCCAACAAATCTTCCACGTATGAACACAAGTTGTCTGATCATTGACAACTCATAAATGCAACTGCTTTAGAGATTTTTCATTCACAAATCTTACCATGTAAATGTACCATCATTAAGGCTAATCAGTGTAGAATTTAGATTCCTGGGGCCCACCAGTAGAACTGACTCTGGGGGCCAACTCCACACTTAGATGCAAGTTTTTCAGATGGAACAAATTTGAAGTGCTCTTTTGCTTTGCAATCTCTGTTCGCCAGTGCTAGCGAAGGCAATGCTGGCAAAGCTATAACAATCCCGCATTGCAGTACATTGACTGACCACTAGAGGGCATGTGAAAGAACTGTTAAAGAGGACCAAAACCCACCCTGGAATCTATGACTCCATGGCAGGCATATTCCCCCCCCCCCCCCCCCCCCGGGCACCCATTGTGTTAAACCCCCCAGGTTGCCCCCAAAAACTCACCTTTGTTGACAGGTCCAATGGCACATGTGCGAGCAGCGGCCACATCCCTGCTATGCAGCCACCAGCATGCTCGAATCCAATCGCATTAGAGAAGCTCCTGGACAAAGGGGCTTGAGCGGATCCAAGCATGCTGTTTGGAAGAATGGCTGCGCATAAGTGGTAGGACCAGGAAGAGGTGAGTTTGTTCAGACGACCTGGGGGTTTGACACAGCAGGGCACCCCTGATCAGGGTGCCCTGAGGGCAAGGACCAAAACCCAGGATAGTCAAAGCTGGCTGGCAATGTTGCCAGGCCTAAAAAAAACAACTGAGTTTGCAACTTCCCGGCCGCTTTAAGGTCATTGGGCTTCCAGTGCAGCCGCATATGACCATACAGTATACTGTATTATCAAGTGCACAAGTCATGTCAGTGTTTAAAATGGATAAGCTCAGGGTGAATGCCATGGGGAAAGACGAAGACAGTGCTGGTGGCATTATGCCAAAAAGTATTGTGTCTGTGTGTGCCTTTGGGATGCTAGAAATAAGTTATATGTAGTTCAGGTTTTGGTGATGAAAGCCCACAAAGAGGTCCTTAAGTGCAGGGGCCCACCAGGAAATTTCCTGGTATCCCTGTGGGCCAGTCCTAGCCTGATGTCAGTGACTAAGGCATAACATCAATTTCTTTATTGTATTTCAATTGTAAATGCTAATCTGTACCCCACATAAACCATGTTCTTTCTCTGTCTACTCCTGTTTTTCAGTGTGCCAAAAGTCAGCTAAAATGGACTTGTCTTGCTTTTTTATTGTGTTCATTTGTGCTCATATAATTCCCTATCATGTCTTATGCCAGGACAGCTTTTATTATATTCATTTAAAGAGGATGTGTACTAACCTTTTAAGAGCTGCACATATGCCAAACATATTATGCCCTCCAACCATTTCTTCTAAGTGCCATTTACCATCTGAGTCTAACTTTTAATACAATTGATGTGGTTTAATTTGCAATGAATTAATGAGACTGGGGAACTAATTGCTAAAGTATTCTTTAAGAAAGCTACAAAGGTAAACAGCGTTTTCTAAAATGACTGTTACTTTTACAATCACAGTTTGTTTAAACATTTGAAGCCCTCTAAAGAATGCCAAAGCTTTTAAGTGGTTTTATCTTTGCATTTTGCTAGAACACCACAAGTCATTTGGCCTTTTAAACCAATGCCCAGCCAATTAGACGACACTTTCAGGATATAAACATCTTTCAAAGTCAGACCTGAAAAAAAAATGAATTTGCTTTATTTATTGTGACGACAAACAGAGGAATTAGCCTGGCCAAACTTCAGGGCAGTGTTTGTAGTTTGTTAGTTTGATATCGGTGTCACTTACAGATTTAATCTGACTGAGATGCTGAAGCACTTTCTAAGTTTACATTCTAATAACAAGTAAACAGCAAGGTCAGGCGAAAGCTTCTGAACTTACTCTCCCACAGCCCTACAACACCTGTCAAGTAACTAAAGAAAAAGTCAACGTTGGAGACAAGAGTTTTCCTTTATTCACAAATGTCTGTATCCCTACAGCACTTATCTCTATCCATGCAGAATTTTACAATTCACCCCCTGAGTGATCAGTCCCATGGCCAAGCTTGTAAGCCACTGACAGTGTCCTCAACACCTAAACGGGCATATGCGGGTCTTTTGTGCTTATCATCTGTAAGTCCAGTGTGAGTGCGGTTTATGTCCTCTGCTATCACTAGGCTATTTAAATCCATTTGATTTCATCTAATAGCTTTCCAAGCCAATAAACAGTATTTAATCGTGCAGGTAGCATCAATTAATAGAAGCTGATTTAAACCTTCCCTGGAAACTTTGGGCCAGGGAGTGGCACCTAAACCCTTTCAACCAACTGCTGCCACTAAGCTCAATGAAGAGCTTCTTACTTATCTTGGTAGAACTCAATGAGGGGGAACCCCACTATTAGTACTTGTGTGAGCCCTTTCTGAGTATCCTCTAGAATAAAGTAAGTATCTTCTCATTGCTAACCAGCAGAGGATGGGGTGAGTTAGGGTGCCACAGACCTTTGGGGACCACTTTAAAGAGGACCAAAACCCACGCTCCATCAGACCTGAAATCTATAATATTCCACGGCCGCTGGATTCTCTCCCCCCCAGGGCATTCAGAATCAGGATGCCCTGCTGTATAAACCCCCCCAGGTCACCCGGAAACTCACCTTCTTTCCCAGTCCAACAGTGCATGTGCGAGAAGTGACTGCATCCCTGCTATCCCTTTAGCAGAGCGCATACCCATGCCAGGGACTTGTGAATGGCTGGCACCGGCATGCTCCCTGTTAAAGGGTAGAGCAGGATGCGTCCACCAGATCCACTCTGATTAGACAAACTCTTGGATGAAGGGGCTTGAGCTGATCCGAGCTCTCTGATTGGATGAATGGCCGTGCATGCGTTGTAGAACCGGAGGTGACTTTGTTCGGGTGGAATGGGGGGTTTAACACAGCGGCAGGGGGCAAGGATCAAAACCCAGGATAGTCAAAATCCTGGGTTTTGGTCCACTTTAATAGCTTTAGGCTGGAAATATTCAGTAAAAATATTTAGATTATGATTGTCTGAACAGCTCTTCTGAAACTGCAACAGTGCGAAGATGCAAGGAAAAGAGAGAGTGGAAATCCCACTGGAAAAATACATTCTTAGCAGTGCATCATCATTAACCTAAACTCCCTGATGCTGTGCTGAGAAGTGCTATGGAACATGTGGGTGTAGGGTTTGGACTATCCCTCCACCAGCTGGATAGAAACACCTCTCCTTTCACTTTTAAGGAAGTTTAGCTTCTTTGCATTTTTATATAGCAGGGTTATAAAAGGGCTAATGCACAGGTCATTTTATACTTACTTTATATATATATCTTTAGTTAGTGATCTGTTGCTGCTGATACCCTTGCTCCTCAGGTGCGGGCACAAACACGCACACACATACCTGCACCTGGGTCCATTTTTTTTCAATAGACTTTGGCTGCAGGTCATGATCCACCGCCGCTTATACCTGATTGTGTGAGTGTATGAGTGTGTGTGCGTCTAAGGAGATGGGGCAGCAGCAACGGTGGCATCCGAGGGGGCAGACATTCAAGGTGTAATTGACCCAACCCTACCGCCGCTCCTTCATTGTGCATCATCCCGATGGCTGCAGGAGCCAGATCAGCAGTGCTGACTATGAATATTTATTTTCTTTTTCTTTTTACATTCGCTCCATAAAATGCACTAACATTTTCTCTACATTTTTTGAGGGAATGATGCATCTTATGGATTGTAAATGTTATATTTGTTGTTACATTTAGCCTGAAAAAATTTCGTTTTGATAGTTTTGATTTACAGTATTGGGGAACTTTGCTTACCTACATCATTCTTGGATACGACCATCTGTGACTCATACACTGTACAGGACTCCTACTATTAAACAAGCAAAGAGATTGATCATGCAGAGTGTGTAGTACAGTGTAACCAACAACTAAGCATGTGTTTAGACTGACATTAGAATTTTAATCAGCTCCACGTTATGCAGGCTGTCATACTTGATGGTGTCAGAATATAGTTTATTGGCAACATATAAAGGCTTCTTTCTGCTGGCGGTGAATACAATAGCATCATGTTGCAGAGAGATCCCTCTGATTATGATTTGAAAAGAAACAAAGGATATTTTTTGCAAAAACATTTTTATTGCCATTGTTTATTTATAAAGCACCACATATTCCATGGTGCTGTACGAGATAGAAATGACATGAGGTTTAGACAAGTAAAATGCTTATAATACAACAATGACAACAATGTCATCATTAGTGATGAGAGTACCCATAGAAAGTTGTGTTTGTCAGGTTCGGCTGAACTTGTCGCTAAAGTTTGGTACGGGTGCCCGGACTTTACCTGAACCCCACTGAAATCAATAGGGATCTGAACTTAGGGGCCCAAAAATGGCTATAAAATGGTTGGTAGAAAAGGCTAGAGGGCTGCAAATGGGCTAGGGAAAGTACTCAAAATAATAACACAAAACAAAAAAATTAAATAAATACATAAATAAATAAAAAAATAATTTTTTAACAGGTGTCAGTGGAAAAATCGAGGGGTTACACCAGGGAGATTACCACACATAAAATGAGGTAGGGAAAATACCCAAAATAATCACACAAAACAAAACCATCAAATAAAAATATAAATTAATGAATTAAAAAAAATTAAAGTATTACTTTAAGGGAATACTTTGCTCAGGGGGAAAATCGGGGGGAAACACACAAAATGGAGTAGAGACAGTACTAATATTATGTATCCTTTATATAATATAATAAGAAACCACCCATAACCCTATGACAGGCTTTGTGACAGAATCCCCCATCACCCCATAACAGACTGTGTGGCAAACAACCCCCTATAGCAGATTGTGTGGCAGAACAACTCCCATCATCCCTATAAAATAATGTGTGGCAGGACAACCACCATCACCCCCATAGCAGACTGTGTGGCAGAACAACCCCCATCACCCCCATAGCAGACTGTGTGGCAGAACAACCCCCATCATCCCAAAGGATTGTGACAGAGCCTCCATCATCTCATAGCAGACTGTGACAGAGCCCCAATCACCCAATAGCAGACTTTGACAGAGTCCTCTGTCTTCTCTTGCAGGCAGATCACTGTGTGCACTCACCTGCTTGCTGGCTGGGCTGGGAACTATCACCCCAGCTTGTGACCATCCCCCATCATTGCCCAGCCCCACCTACTCTCCCTCCTGATTGGGGTTGGGGCAGAAGCAGGACATGGATGGTGGGTAGGGAGATGGTCAGCCCGCTGGCCGATCTGATTGGCTGCGGTGTGGGTAGTAGCTAGTTGCTGAGCAGTCCACCAACCAGCTTTTCCAGGTTCGGGCTAAACGCCAAACCTGGCATGGACTTTTGACTGAATCCGTGCTCGGGGTTGGGAAGTTCGGCATGGACCTGAACTTTGCGGTTCGGGTTCGCTCAACCCTACTAGTAGTATTATGAGGCAGATGTAACAGAAGTGTGGTTAAACACATACATGCAGGAATAAATTGGGGGAGAGGGTCCGTAATAATCTTGTGTTTTGCTATGTACTGACATAAATGTGAATGGCTCTCACTAAAACACTGTATGCCTTGTAGTATAAGCTTACTTTCTTTTAAGGGTTTTCATCTACTAGGATCAATTTTCTATTCACCTCTTGGGGGAAAGAAAGCTGGAAATGCACAATGTTTTAAAGAACTCAGAGATTTTGCCTTTTTAAGTTACTGTCACCTTTATATCGTTTACTGAGTATAAGCCTCCAAATGGAAATAGAGAGAAAGAGAACTAGTAAAAATAAACAAATGGCATATCAATCAAGATGTTTCATCATGTTTCTGCAATGTTTTGTTTGACTTGTCTTCCACACAGCATCAGGAGATAACCCTGGCTTTGTCTGTATATAGACTACTACCTATATAAATATACACAAATATACATGCATCTCTTTCTATTAAATTATATTTTAAATAGTCGGCAACAAACATGTCAACCCATTGTCAAGTTAAAGTTATGCCAAAGACAAGTCCGATTGTTCTCCCATTGTCTCGGGCTACATGTTGCACTGTCCTAAACTACAATACATTTTTAAAAAGACCCTGTAGTTCCTAAGTTACCTTTAAGTATTAAAGCATTGGAGTTTCATTGAAATAATTAAGAAAAACAGTGGCTGTGGCAACAGCTATGTGATGTACGCACACCATGTACCGCCAGCTAACGGCGGCTACCGACTCAAGTACGCCCGGCGGCGGTCACAATGACGCATTTATCAAGCTAAATGAGGCTAGCGCAGGCGAGAGCGACGGCTAGCGCGGGATTCATCATGAAGCCGCCTGGAACGAACAGCGCCGCTGCAAATTCCTTCACAGCACCAGGTATGACCTGTCGCTCCCTGGCATTGTCCAATGCATTTCAATGGAGCAATGTTTAATTAATCATAAATAATTGGTAATTAATTTTTTAATGTCAAAAATTCAGAGACCACTTCTGCAATGTTGGGTTTTTTTTTAAAGTAAAAAAAATTAAAAAAAAAAATTTGTGCAGAATTGATCTTACAGGTCTGATATTAATGTATTCATATTACAAAATGATTCAAAAAACATGTATAATGTTACAATCCAAAAATATGGTTGTTTAGGGGTTAAAAACTAGTTAACACCCATCGCCGCCAGCGCACTGGGGTTTAATCAAGGAATGGACAGCGCCAGCAAATTCGGAGCTTGATTTTTTAATGAATATGAAGCAAGCCGTTCGCTCTGGCCATTCGTTGTCAGGCGCTCACATACAACGCTGAACCTGTGAAACAGCGACCCCTAAGCCCGTATTCAACATTACCGCACACCGACCGAGCCGCTGTTATCAAGCAAACGCCGGCAAAGCACAGCGAATACTGGCTGGCGCTGTAAAAATCACGCTACAGTCGCTCATCTGTCGCTACCTGGCGCTATTAATGAATCGGCCTCCCCGTTAAAAATAATGCATTTATTAATTCATGGGGCTGCACCTACCTAGTGCACACATAACAAAAAAAAAATTACAGCAAATAACAAGTGCAATACCAACAATAACCACAATACAATCAAAAACATCAAAACATGCAAAAACATAAAAGGATAAAAAGACTGGAGGGGCGGGTGGAAAAGAATGCGGCAAGAAAAAGCTATTGGGATTGGATATCAGCGCAAATATTATATGTGCAAAAATATGCACTATAATGCAAGGGCTAAAAATGAACCCATGCTGAATGAGACCGAATGCATGGAACTGGAGGTTAACTATGCCAGTGAGTCAACATGAACCACAAACTGCTGAGAAAGGTTGGTGGAAGTCAAGGTGCAATGTGCAGGTGTATATATCCAGCAAGTAGCCTCAAATGAGGTGTGCAAAAACTACATCAAGGGGCAAGGAAGCCAAATACCAACATAGCAGAAAAATATAAATAGGAAAAGATATGTGCAAACAAGTACAAAGATAAAGTGCTGGGGCCTGTGCAAGAGTGAGCATATAGTCCGGCAAAAAATCTCAGCCTGAGCTGAAAGTGCAAGGTGCGGAGAATAGCAGCAAAGGGGGTAAATCTGACACACTGGCATGTATCCAATAACAGTCATATTAGTAAATATCAAAAAAGCAATAACTCACCAAGTCATGAAGTGTATCCCAAGCCATCCTGTGCCCCACCGCTGCCCCTCAGCTGACAACACCGACGTGCTGCGTGGTTACTGGACCACTTCACCTGGGTAAGTTGTCGTTGTGTTTGCTGGCCTTAAATGTAGAGGAGAGCCGTATGTCGGAGGAGGTAGCAGTTAAGAAGACAATTTGGGGACACAAGATAAGGTTACAGTTTGATTGTCCTAGTCAAGGAACCGGGCTACACAAATGTTAAATTAAGGCTTAAAGCGAACCAAAACCCACATTTTTAACTAGCATCCCCTGGATTGCTCCCCCCATTAAGAGCACCTTTTGCCAAATTTCACCTTCCCTACTTCACTCTAATCCCAGATAATGGTGCCTGTTTTACCTGTAAAGCTCTGCCTCCTCTACTTATTGCTACTGCTGTGTGTGGCAATGATGTCATTGCCACAACTATGCAATGACTGATCGCCTGTCATCTCACCCCGAGGTACAGCAATAAAAAAAAATAAAATTCCAGGACAATTCAAAAAGTGAACATATCCATTTCTAGTTCTACACCCTAAGAGGGGAGTAATGGCAGGGGCTTTGGCCAAATGTCTTTCACAAAGCTTGGTGGGATTTGGTTTGCTTTAAGTGTCATTTAAGGTAATTTCAGAAGGGCTGTGGGGGAGGGAGAAAGTGCAAAAAGAAAAAATAGCGCCATCTGGATTTTTCTATCTATGTACAATAAGCATCCACCAACCAATTAGAGTTGCCAGTCTATTCCCAGGTTTGCAAAAGTTTTTTTTAACATTTAGATAAAACATGATTAGCAGGGGTGTAATCAGTAAACCTCTGGAAAGCATATCCTGACAGTAACTGTTACTGTTACAGGTACATACTGTAGTTAGGATATAAAATCACTAAAGCATACATGGGAAAGCCAACTGCAAATTATAGTGAATGGGAAATCCTAGTTGCTCCTACAGTGGGAACAATACAACTCATCTAGAAGAGTGCAGCTGGGTATAATGAATAGTTTTATCCCTCTTGTCAGTCAGAATCAGATCACTCCTTTGATGTTTTCCTCTGGCTGATGGCATGACATGATTCAGCAATACAGTAGCTTTCACATATACTCTTGGGAACCAGCAGTGGACCTTATTCAATAAAATCCTGGCATACCCCTTGCTGGGAGAATATATGCATACAAATAAACATATCACTCACTTAGAGCTTTTTAAGGAATGTCTGGTACTTTGTAGCATTTTAGGCTGAAGCTTAGGAAAGTAAGCCCCATGAGCACAAAAAAGCATGTTACATGATAGAATGAAATCTGTGAATGATTTATTTTTCCAAGACTTGACATGTTTGAGGTTGTCTGAGGCTTTTGAACTTGGTTGGAAGATTGGACAGCTGTCACTTGTGACAGAAGTATGGTAATTACAGAATTGTAGACCAATTTTATGGAATAACTTTTAACATGATGAAAATACTGGGTATATACTGGTATATATACACCTTTTCAGTGAACAAGGTTATACTTTTTAATCCTATGAAACTGAAACTGGTAGATTGCAAGAGGCATTTTAGTTTTGATCACTAAAATACCAACCAATGTATCTTAAGTCACCCTTATTGATCCTGTTTGGAGTTCTTATTTTGTATAAATTACAGTACGGATCCAAAGGTGGGCAACAAAAATGGTTGAAGGACTTAAAACTTATCAGGAGAGACTTAAAGAACTTAATTGTACATTGTAGAGGAAAGAGGGGACATGATTGAGACCTATACATATGTGAAAGGATTGAATAAGGCTCAGGAGGGAAGTGTTTTTAAGAAGAAACTTAATGACAGAACAAGGGGGCACAACCTGAAGCTAGCTAGAAAATATTATTTTACAGAAAGAGTAGAAGATGCTTGGAACAAACTTCCAGCAGAGGTAGTTGAAAAATCTATAGTAAGTGAATTTAAACATGCCTGGGATAAGCAAACATCTATCCTAAGAGTACATACAGTATATACATAAGGGCAGACTAGATGGACTGTATAGTTTAGGATAGTCAATCTAGGAACTTCTCATCTACACCCCTGTCGAGCCACAAGGCTCTGTCCTGGGCCCCATTCTTTTTAATATATTTGTAAGTGACATAGGAGAAGGCTTGGTATGAAAAGTTTGTCTGTTTGCTGATAATACAAAGGTTAGTAATAGGGTGGATATTCCTGGAGGTGTCTGCAACATGGAAAATGATTTAGCTTTACTGGATAGATGGTCAAAACTGTGAAAACTGGAGTTTAATGTCTCTAAATGTAAAATCACGCACTTGGGTAGAAGGAATCCCTGCTCTGAGTACCGTATGGGCAGCACTGTGTTAGCCAGGACCTCGGAGGAGAGAGATTTAGGGGTACTGATTACTGATAGCTGCGAGATGAGTGGACAGTGTAGCCAGGCAGTGGGAAAAGCAAGCAGGATGCTCGGCTGCATAGCTCGAGGCATCACCAGTAGGAAGAGGGAGGTTGTGATGCCGCTGTATAGAGCCCTGGTAAGGCCACAGCTGGAATACTGTGTGCAGTTCTGGAGACCTTACCTGCAAAAAGACATTATTCAAATAGAACGTGTCCAAAGGCGGGCAACGAAAATGGTGGAAGGACTTAAACTTAAAACATCAGGAGAGACTTAAAGAACTTAATTTGTACAGTCTGGAGGAAAGAAGGGAGAGGGGGGACATGATTGAGACCTTTAAATATGTGAAAGGATTGAATAAGGTTCAGGAGAGAAGTGTTTTTAAGAAGAAGCTTAATGATAGAACAAGGGGGCACAACCTGAAGCTAGTCGGGGGGAAGATCAGGAGCAATGTTAGAAAATATTATTTTACAGAAAGAGTCGTAGATGCTTGGAACAAACTTCCAGCAGAGGTAGTTGAAAAATCAACAGTCACTGAATTTAAACATGCCTGGGATAAGCACACATCTATCCTAAGATAAAGAGAACATACAGTATACACAAAAGGGCAGACTAGATGGACCGTATGGTCTCCTTCTGCCGTCAACTTCTATGTTTCTATATGTTTCTGTATGTTTCCAGGAAAGGCAGGGTAGTAAAGAGATATAAACTCTCTCTCAGTAAATACCCAAACAAAAGTGTGTCATAAACCTTCAAAATATTCAATTAAATTAGGGACAAAAGGAAAGGCTCTAATTTAAAATTCCATGTGTCACACGTATTATTTACAAAACACATAAAATGTAATCTAAGTTGGAGGCACCATGGAGACCAAATAATCCATGCAATAGCTACCTACTGGTTACGCCTATCCATTTTGAGTTTCAACTAAACAATAGCCTTTATTGATGCGCAAGCTCTCTGTGAATGAACTCCACATACCACCCCTATCTCTGAGATGTTACACCACTGAGAGCATGTAACACCCATTCATCTTTGACACACAAAAAGATCAACCCATCAAACCTGTCTAGACAGTTGTAAAATATCTCTACAACATAAAAGAGGTCCTAAATTGCTGTGCAATGCTCCTGAAGAGATACACCCTTGGATGATTTTATACCAGTTGATGGCAGACTTAGAGTCTGAAAGGTTTTATTGTCGTAAGTGTGAATACAAGTATTTAAGATAACAAGTATTTAAGATAACACAACATCCCAATTACAACTTTTATAATTTGTTTTGGTAAGAGAACACCCAGTGTAATTTTCTTTTAGACTTACAAAATCTCATAATTTTATATTTTATAATATTCTTTTGTAAACTGAAAGACTGTGCAAGTTGTGTTTAGGAATACAATGTAAATTGTATTAATACTGACAAATGAAAGGTAGTCTAAGTGTATAGTCTAAATTCAGTAAACTTTCCTTGAACTATCTCATAAAAATAGTCTTGTAGGATTTTTCTCAAAATGAGGCATGTGATAAAATACGGTGTGATTAAAAGAGAGAACATTAAAGGAGTTTAGAACTTCTTAAACTTCTTACTTTAATTCATTTTATTCTAAAAATTAAATAAGCTGTCACATTGCTAAAATCTTGGGTGCAAATCATGTTCTAACATCCTCCCCTTTACTACACCACTCCTTATTTTATTATTACATATTACAAGAAAACTCTGGGCCCCAGTATTGAAGTATGAAGGGGGTAGGTGCCAGTACAGACAATGGAGGGTCGGGACCCCAGAACAGACTATGCCGGGCATGTGAGTTGTCACATTGCTATAATCATGCAAATCAGGTTCTACCTACCCCTCCTTTACTGTACTTCACCTTCAACTCATGTCTTATTCTAGAATATTACAAGAAACAGTCCTAAGTTTCATGAGATATTTAAGGCAAGGTTATTGCATTGAGGAGTGTCATGCCCAGGTGAATTCTATCACTGGACACTCTTGGGCAGTTTAGGAATTTTCTGGTTCAAGTATGGGGACTGGAAGAGTGAGGCCTCAAGGCCCACTGATGTCAGTCCTTACAGGCGGCTAGCACCGTGGTACTACACTGCTGGGTTATTGGTGGCCAAGAAAGCTAGATGATAAGTTTATATAATATTTCTGGTCTTTATGTTCTTCTTGATAATCCAGTTCCTTACAGCCCAGACGGTGTAAAAGGATAATCAACTTACCTGCAAAACAGGTCTGTTATTGCATGAAATAGAGGGACAGGGACTGATATGACAATATTAACTGATACTGAAGTTTAATCTACTTTCTTATAAAATGGAACTCAATTTACCCTTTTAACCAGGAGCTGAAAGCCATATTTCTGCAGTGTAACAGTTAAACCTCTGTAACTCCAACACCTACTATGTATAGTCCAACTAACTAAATGAAATGTGTTAAACAACACACTTATAAACTGTTAATGGAACTGAGATGTGGGAGGTTTTTTAATTTATGTCATGCAGTAGTATACATAAAAAAGTAGCTCTAAATCAAGCAAGCTGTAATATCAGTGTAAATCTTGCCATTTAGTGAATTGTATGTTGTCACTTAGTATCCTGGTACCTTAAGACCTTAGAATTTATTTTCCTCCTGCTAACCTCATGCACACAACACCCGCTGTGGAATCTAACAACATAGAGAGAAATGTTTAAGGCATTCCTGCTTGATTAGTTTAATTTAAAGCAGACCTTGGGACATCCAGTTAAGTATTATGGCTATTTACATACGGCTTCAAAATGACCTTAATTAAAATATTAATGCATACTCCCGTACCCGTAAAAAGGGAAGACCATTTTAAAGCCAACCCCTTGAATCTTCCTTAGGTGACAATTACTTCAAAATTAGGTATCCAACAATAATCCATTAATCTGCACCTCAGCTGTAGAACTGACCCATCACAGGTGATGTGGATTTTGATCGCTAAATAAGCGTTTGTTTTTACTTTATTGTGTGCTTAGTGAAGGAACTTTCAGAGGCTTTTATTAGATCTTAACCTAAAAATCATTTGAATAATTCCCCGCACGCATGACATAAACTATGGGTTGGCAGGCACAGACGAGTGCAGCTAAACCTACTTCAATGCTGGTTATACACACAATTGTTGACATACCAGTACTGGCAATTTCTTTGGTTTCTTTGGTAGGATTTTGATTGATCTTGTTGTCTATATTTACATTTTCATTTTATAATGTTGGAATTATTCTGAGCCTTATGTGAGCCTCAAATACTAAGGTGAAATAATATAGGTAGGATACATGTCACGTTATAAGCTCAAGAAATGTAATATAAACAATTACAACTGTTTTGTGGCTCAGTGGTTCTTCTATGGGCTGTCTTTCGAGCACTGTGTATTGTCCTCAATATGTTTGAATTAGACTTTACCCTTGCACAGGCCAGCCAGATAACCAGCTGCTTAATCTGCCTGTGTTGTATTGTTTCTATTTAAACCTCCTTAGAAACTCCCATTACTCAGCTTGTATGGCTTTAGCATAAAAAAAAACAGCCCTGCGAAATTGTGAACACTCATTCACAGACGCTTTCCGAGAAAAGTTTGATTATGGCCATATTTGCTTTGCATATGCATATGGTTTAGCAGAGCATTTATGGTATTTGCAACCAAAGTAGTTTTTACCTGTTTGCAGACGTAACTAGCTGTGGATCTCATTGTTCTCGGAGTGCTGTGTCCTTCCATGGCTTTATGGCATAGACCTTTTTTGTTGTAACCAGATTTTTTAATGTGCTTCCCGCCATCCCCTGCCAGTGTACCCATGGCAGTCGGCATCTAGAGTATCCCATGTAGTCTGCATGTCCTTGCACATACTTATCTTTGTCCCCCCTGCTGTCATCTACAGCATCCCATGGTAGTCTGCATGTCCTTGAACATACTGACCTTTGCCCCCTCCCCTGCTGACATATAGGGCATCTCATGGTAGTCTGCATCTACTTGCACATATTTACGTTTGTATCTTGGTTGCCATATCGTCTGCTTCTACCCACTGTTAGAAACATAGAAACATAGAAGTTTGACGGCAGAAGGAGACCATACGATCCATCTAGTCTGCCCTTATGTGTATACTGTATGTACTCTTTATCTTAGGATAGATGTGTGCTTATCCCAGGCATGTTTAAATTCAGTGACTGTTGATTTTTCAACTCTGCTGGAAGTTTGTTCCAAGCATCTACTACTCTTTCTGTAAAATAATATTTTCTAACATTGCTCCTGATCTTCCCCCGACTAGCTTCAGGTTGTGCCCCCTTGTTCTATCATTATCAGGCTGATTCATCACTAACGCCAGGTAGCGACAGATGAGCGTCTGTAGCAGGCATTTTCAGAGCGCCCGCTAGTAGTCACTGTGCTCGGCCGTGGGTCGCTAGTTCTTAGCGACTCAGTCACTGTGCAGCAATGGTGAATACATTGTGAGGAGTCGCTATTTGACCAGTACAGCGCTGTATGGGAGCATATGTTAGCGACTGGTCAGTGTGACCGACTCAACAGCATATTCAGCAAAAAAACAGCCTCACAAATCTCTGGCGCTGAAAAATGCTTCTCTGAAGTTCAGAGTGCCAGAGGATGTGTGTTTTAAGTCTTTTTCTAAAAAAAAATTAAAAATCCAAAACCCAGTTTAAACAGAAGAAAGTGATCGTCCATTGAAATGTATGGGAGAGCAACAGGTAGTGAGAGGTAATACCTGGCGCTGTGCAAGGCTGAACGCCGGCGCTGTTCACTGAGGCTGGGATAATGATGAATTGGACGCTACATGGCGTTATCCTAGTCGCTCAACAGAATCTGCTTGATAAATGTGTAATTGCCTGCCTTGTCCGGCGTTCACCTGTCGCTACCTCTCATTAACAAGGCACTACCTGACGCTATCCCTTCTTAAATAATCCCCATAGTTTCTTCTTAAAAACACTTCCCTCCTGAACTGTTAATCAACTCATACTACGGCCACCTTCTGTTTGGTGTTCTCTTTTACATAGCTGTTTGTTTGCTTTGCATCTGCTTCATGTAGTTGCATAGAAAACACACCACCATGCAGCATATACTTTAAAACTATTGTTTTATTAAAATGTAGTTTTTTTTTGTAAATGTTTGACATTAACAAATAAATAAACTATATACAAAATGATATAACATTTTTTCCTGGGACCAGCATGGCACCTGCAAAGAGAAAACATAATGCATGACCACTTGTTTGTCAGCATGTGTGCCTGTACATACACGCAGATTTTTACATACTTACCCAAACTGGGTAACACATAGTTTTAGGGGGCCACCCTCCTCTGCGGTGCCATCCCTTCTTAATGGGAAAGAACCTGAGTTAGAATTTAAAGGCATGTGTTGTTTGTGTAATGCTTGGGCATTGCTCTGCTTTACTGGCTTGACATCCAGTCTTGCGCCACTTCCAGCTCGGGAGGCCCCATCACTGTGTTTTCACCCTCTGATGAATCTGTAGGGACAGAGAAGCACAACACACCAGCACCAGCAACCATGTTATTAAACTTTACATGCAGCACAACCTGTGTGTTTTTTTTATTGGTGCCACCCACCAAATTTATTTCCCACATGCACAGCCGACTTTGAGAGTTAGCCTGAGCAACATATGTTGTGCGACTACACACACCAAGGGTATTAGGCAACCTTTATTTGTAACCCCTAACATAGGTGTGAGTAGACCAAAATTTGGGGGGCTATGTCAATGTGGGACCCAGTGTGTAGCCTTGTAGGGATTTGAAGGGGCTCATTTACTGTTAAGAGGAAACTACCAGTGCATTTACCTTGATTTTGTAGCAGCACCCCAGCCAGCAGCACCTCGACCGCAAGACCTACTACCTGCAGCCACAGCTGGCCCCTTGGGTTTTGCTACAACCAAGACAATATCAAGGCCTGGGCCCATCCACCAGCCAGCCACAAAAGCGAGCAGAGTCCAGTGATGAGGTAAATAAGTGAGCTTTATAGGCAAAGGGCATAGAGGCAGGGTGGAGGAGGAGGGTGAACCCAGGGTAACGTTTGGGGCCCTGGAGGGTGTGAGGTAACATTGAGAAAAACAAACACAAATGTTGACCTTTTTCCACACAGATGGCACCTCTCCTGGATTAAATAAATGAGCTGGAGGAAGGGCACTATGAACATTTGGATGAGACCCCCAATCTCATCTGGACACCTCTACCAGCTGCTGGCGCCAAGGACACTGGCCATCACCACAATACTCCCTGCAGCTCCAGCTTCATTCTGCCAATGGCAGCCATACCAGCTCCACAGAGCATGCAGGGGGAAGACATCCCCAGCCTGCAGTCAGGTGTTACCTGTTTTTGGTAAGGCGGTGCCAAATCATGGAAGCAAGCTGGCAGGCCAACAGCACCACTTTTCGGCAAAACGCCAATAGATATTTTGAAGTTGTGCAATGGACCACCAGTTTTCTCCATAAGGACCTGGCTGCAATGGTTGTGGCGCAGCAGCGCCACCACCAGCAGATGGGGACACTGGTTGGGGCTCTGGTGGAGGCCAACCCGATTGCCCTTCAAAGACTGGGGTCACAGCAATCTGCAAACACCCAAAGCTGGGCAACATCCCCCAAACCTGCATTGCTGGACTTTGGGTTGGGGGGGGGATTTAGAGATTAAATACAAAAAACCTGAACTTTGTTTAGATATTATTTAATCACACCCAGACAAGGCAGGGGATAGAATTATTCACAAATGGCAAACGTGGTAAAAAAGAAAACAGAAGAAGAAGAAGCTGTCCACCAAAAAGCTGCAGAACGCTTAGGGCCACACGGCTCTGGGTGCCAGTATACAGATGGCCAGGAATCTCTGGAGCATAAGCAGGAACCCTGATTGGGGGTGGGGAAGCTAGGCAAGCCTCAAGAGAGGAGAGTGGACAAGAAGGAGGAGCAATGTGGATCTAAACACATTAAGACACAGGGAAGCTGTTTGGGGGAGGGGAAGCTAGGCTAACCTCAACAGAGGAGAGGGGCCTACAGGTGCCCATGACACTTGGCATATTCCCAATGTTGAAAAAACCCAACCTCACTGTATTTCAGGCTGCCATGCTGTCAGGAAAAGAGATGTATTTCTCTGGCAGGACAGCAATGCCATTGAGAAAGTCAGGGCACAGCTAAGCGAAGGCTGGGACATGCCAACTGACATTGGCATGGCCCTTTCTTGTGGTGGGGGCCAATCATGGCTGTAACTCAGAGTAAAGCTTCTCAAGTTCAGTCAGATCAGTTTGAACACCTGCTGATCGGTCATCTGATCAATATCCAGGCGACTGCTGGTATGCCTAAGCTCTGGAAGGTACATGGTTATCTGGTTACCTGTACCTGGTACATGGTTAAAAGCCCCCAGTGCTGCAGAGGCTTATACTCTGTACAGAACTGGAAACCTACGGCTCTGAAAACCCAAATCAGGGCTCTGAATCCTGCGTAAGTGCATGCTAAACCCATAAAATTACGGACGCATGGACGCCTTGAGCAGTATTTATATGGCAAACACTTGGTTTGGCCTACACATAATGTAATTTCCAACAAAAATAAGGCTCTGGATCTCCCAACGGGGAAAATGGGCCAAATACGGTCCTATTGGCGTCATTCCCGCTGGCAGGAATGCATGCGAGAGAGGCCCTGATTCAGGCCTAATCACTGGAGGGTGATTTGTGATGCTTCCAAAAGTTTTGCTTGAATGGTAATTCTAAAGTAAGCAAAATGACTGGATAGTTCCCGTGATATTGACATCATCATGCAAATGTAAGACAAAACTATATTTTATGATTTTAGCAATTAAACTATAAAGATTTGACAAATTAACATTAAGCACAGCATGTGAGTGATCCAACATAGTAATATGTTATCAACATAATGAGAGTAACCCAGTAACTGATTACAGCTGTATATCTGAAGAGAAAAAGAAGGCCCCACTTAATATGCATTTTAAAAAGGTCTTTTGTAAAGTCACAGTTGCTGAAAATGTTTATGAGGCTCTGCTAACACCTATCTGCTTTTTTCTGTGCTGCCCTTGCAAGCCAGTACTAGTCTATGACATCACAAGCATAATATAGCTATAATGCAGTATATTACTTTGCTGTTCCTGCATTGCACTTGCATTAGAAATACAGGGGGGGGGGGGATTTACTTACAGCATAAAATAAGTTTTATTTTTCATAAAAAAGGAATGCAAATGCATCAAAAAGCACAGCACATATTTTTGATACATCTCTAGCTAAGCTAAAATGTTCCACAAAATGCCTGCACTTAGCACAACTGTTTTGTGTCCAGCTAGTAAAGATGCTCCTAATCAATTTATTGTCACCTATGGCCCATACTAGATCTTCAGTCAACATGTCAGGGTGTCATTTAGAATTCACCATTTATGTTCCTGGCAGCTTGTGTGAGGACTATTGTTTCCCCGTCATCTCTTTATTAAACGATTTGTCCATAATAGAAAATAAGTGTGAGTCATACTACTGAAACATGCCATATATCATAATATATCATACAATTATTGAATGTCATTTAGGCTTTTAAATGGGGTGTATAAGGCCGTGTAAGGGTTATTTAAAGCGCATCTGTAGGTTTGAAAAAAATCCCATATTTACTATACACCTCCCACATGTGATTCAGTGCAGTGCTTATCTTCATTAGTCTACAGTGTGCACTTGTTCACAATTGCTTTCATGTAGGATTCAGCATTGGCTTTCTAGGCACCTGATTCCTCATAATTTAGGGAAGGCACATGCAGTAAATAAACAACCTAGGTGACCACACACTGGAGAAGACTGAAGATAGGAGAGGAAGAGTTTTGTCACAGTCAGAGCCCAGTTGGTTAAAATATGGAACATTTTTGGGACTACTTTTAAGCTTTACATTTTGCTTGTGATGTATTGGGAATTGACACGTCTGCTTGCCATTCTGAAGAATAAATATCACACAGTGCTAGAGATAGCTCTGACTGGTTGGTAAGGGCTGAGATCCATAAGACAGAGGCGGGAAGCCACTTAGATTGAGATTCATGTTAGGCTTAATATAATGAGTTAAAAGAGACCAAAGAAATTCAAGGTTTAAGGTAAAGGTCTCTTAAAAAGTAAGCGTTTACATGGCACATACAGAGCAACAATATCGCGATTTACCCATGATTTCTAGCAGTAGACAAAGCCATGCAAATGAGTACTATGTTAATCTGTAGGTCAAATAAATGTATCAAAGATATTGCAGGCACGTAATGACTAGTACATCTTTCTGTGTGCCTTTGCTACATGTACAGCCATCCAGCCAGCAGCATTTCCATAATTGCATGCAGCTATAACAATGCACAAAGGCACCCTAAGAAACAGTTCTACTTTGGTAAGGGTGAAGCTTTTATGCAGTGCACTATCCTATTTGTCTTGTTTTGAAGGACAATACTGTATATATTAACCCTTTAACAGTGTTTCTTAGTATAAATTGTTTTGATTCTTAAACATTGTATAGCAATGGTTTCAAAATATTAAGGCATTGATTCAACAGGAGTAGAAACAAATTTCCATGATAGTAAGAAATTAAGTTTATGAGAAAAAAAGCCTGATAATGTCTCTGTTGCTGAATCAGCAGCTAGAAAGGTATCGAAAGTCAATGGTACTTTTTTAATCCAAAGAAAAGTAGAGAACTTTTTACTCCTTTATACTGTAGTAAAAAGTGACTTTCGCTGTCTTTCTATCTGGTGATTCTGTAAAAGTGAAATTCTCATGCTTTTTTCTCATAAAGTGAATTTTTGACTACCATGAGAATTTTTTTCAACTCTTATTGAATCGAGGCTCATGGAGCACCAATTGTCTGAGATTGCACTAATCACACTCAATATTTTTCGAGGAGGTGCCTGTTGCACCTGTGAAGGACAAGTGGCAACTTTAGGATTAGGAGATACTGTGTTTTGATACTGTGATTATTAAGGGCATTACCTTCCAAAGACTGGTAGGCTTTGAATACACATGGCCCATATGCTTCCTTTACTAGGCAGTGTATTTTCTCATTTGTACATGTGAAAGCTTTTGAACAGATGTCAATAAACTTTAGCTCACACATCAATAGCACACAGTTTTAAATCAAGCTACTTGTACGTGAACTAACTTGTCACAGTAATAAATAGATATATGGATAAAGAAATAGATAGATAGATAGATAGATAGATAGATAGATAGATAGATAGATAATATAAATGTTCCTTAAATGTCACATCAAACTTAATTGGCATCGCAAAGCTATTGAGGACAAGGGTTACTTGTTTCAAAGTCAAGAGGTCGGCAAGAGCCAGTCACCACTTAAATACCACTTTCCTTTATTTTTACCATTACACATCTCCCCTACTCAGCTGCCTAATGACCACTCTTTTCATTCATTGAAGCATAAAAATAACTGGGCAGGAGGATAGCCTAGTTAATGGAGTGACTCAAAACAGTGGCTCCTTTTGATCCTTGACATGACTGATGTTGGTTTGGTTCTGTTTTTAGAAATCTATCTGCATTTGTCCTTTCCTGCCTCTGTGAGCCATCCCAGTAAGGGACCATCATGGTGTGAAAATGTTGGAAAAATGTTTCATATTTGTCATTCTCATCAACCAGCTCACATAGCTTCATTCTCAAGTTCTGTAATATATTTTCATTTCTATATACTATTCTGGTCAATTTCTTTTTAAAAAGTCATTGCACTGAAAATGTAAAAACAAGCAAGGCAAATGTGGAGTCCATTTTCATCAAATTAGTGAGACTGCTTACCACAAAGAAGACCAGACTCATTTCCTCATTTCATTTCATTAAACACTAGACGAATATTCTCAAACAGATAGTGGAGCATGCAACAAAAGAAAATTGTCTCCCCCATACATGTTGCTTTTACTGGTAAAAGCTGAGCATCTTAGATTACAAGAGATGCATTTTGTACTCCCTATTATGGTCTTCTATAGCCTCTCATACAAAAGTGAAAGAAGAGGCCTAAGGTTATTAATCAGCCACTGTTATCATTACTGTATATACAACACAGACAAGTAAACAGGACATTTGCTAGTACAGAAGTCATAAGACTAGTACAGAAGTCATAAGGCTGAAGACTTTGCATTCATGAGCTGACAGGGGTTCAGTGAGAGCAAAGAGATGACTGAACCTGTTCTTTCGAATCAGAAGTCACTCCAAATTTCATGGAAAAACGATTCGGCACAAAATCAAATTTTCACCTGCTCCCTTGCTGTCCTCCGGTCCATCCACTTCAAGCTGTTCGGTGTAGCTCTCTGCAGAAAGGCTAGCCCCAGAAATGGGCTGGATATTTCTTGCTGCTGGTTGTACAAATGAGCTTTCCTTCCACCATCATATTTATATGGATTTTTATCAGTGGGCCATTTTTCGCGATAGTGCTCCTTTAAGCAAGGGCATATGCCATAATGCCCAATACTGACTGTTTGTGATCCTCTCATTTGTCTCCACCTCTTATCCTTTAGACTGTAAGGTCCCTGGCTTGAGGATGCAGCTAGCTGTGGAACGCATGGCCCTACGGGTACAGCCCTCCAGCTGCTGGCATCCCCCTGTTCTGGTCACTGAACAGTTTTTTCATTTACTTTGTGGAAATATTTGTTGTGCTTTCTCCTCTCCTGGTATGTGTATATATATATATATATATATATATATATATATATATATATATATATAAATGATAGTATACAGATTTGGATTTTTTCCTCTCTTTAATCCTTTATTGGTTACTATTCTGATCCTTGTTGTTCTCTGTTTGTGTAGGGTTTGGGACGCTTGGTTGGGCTGGTGAAATTTCCCTTCCCCTAGTGCACCCCAGGCATTCCATATAAATATGATGTTAAATTGGGAAGTAGAGATATAATATTTAACCATTTAAACATTTGATTGAACATACAATATATATGTAATATAGGGAGCTAGAGGGCCTCAATTTGTGTTTTATGGTGCTGTGTCTTAGAGAATATGGTTTTTGATTTGTAAGCAGTCTTGTTTTATATATATATATATATATATATATATATATTTATATATATTAAGGATCTTTTGGTTTAATCACTGTGAAATGTTGTTGGTGTGCAGTCATTGACTGTGTCTGGTTCCAAGAGTTTTGCATTTTTAGACTGTAAGGTCGCATGGGCAGGGCACTGTATGTTTCTATCCTGTAATTACCATTTTGTACAGTGCTACGGATGATGATGGCACTTTTTAAATAAATAAAATATTGGTGTAAAAATATTTAATGAAATACTGTGTTTGTGTGTGTGCTTTTTTTTTACATTTAACCCTTTTTGAACTGGTAATGGGTCCTCTGTATAGCCCTCTCTGCTGTAGTTTCCTCAAGGCAGCTGCTGTGAGTCTAAGGAGAAACATGGCTCCAGGTGCCCCACTGCCACTGTGGGATTGGGCAGCCAGTGCTGAGCAGGTGAGTCATTAATATATTAGGCTTAATAGGAAGTGGAATTTGACTGTATGTCTGCAATGTCCACTTACCTTTGTGCGCCTGACAGCACCCAGTTTGTTGTCCTCTCATGAGAACCCCATAGATTTTGAGAGGTAAGATTATCCTAAACTTAAATTAGCATACTGTGCATGTGAGATTAAAGCTTATTTAAGACAGTCAAATACTGTGCTTTTGAGCGCTGGCTCGCTGTTCCTACCCAACATTGGTGTCATTGTCATGAGTATCTAGTAAATTAAAGAGGAACAAAGAAGTCAATTAAAGAAGGGACCAGGTACTTATTCTTCTCGAAGATGTAGCACTAGGGCATCCTGATTTTGAAGCCCCACTCTGCAACCCCCACCCCCCGTAGAGGCCCCTACTCATCATTTCCATCATTTTGCCCCCCGTGATGGCCAGCAACTTATTGGGTTGACTCAGCAGGCTTGCACATCACTGTGTGGCCGCTATCTCGGTAAACCCCATTAGCAATGATCACATGAACAGTAGTCATTGTGGGAACAAGGAAGCGTTTAGTATGGGCTTCATTTTGAACTTTTAAATGAATTACAGAAAAAAAAGAAAGTGTTTTAATAGAAAATATTCCAAAATTAAAATAATAATAATAATTATAAAATTATAATTAAAATAAACAAATCATTTATGGTAAGTAAAATCCAGCACAGATAAAACATATAAGCACAACATTTTTATTAATACATCATTTTCAAAAAGTGTTTTCAACTTTTGTATAGCCTTGTATAGAATGGTTCATTTTTCCAGGGATCAGTCAAATATTTTGCATCTGCCTGAGCAGAGATGTTTGAGTAACGGCATTACTGTGGCAGAAAAGGAGAATAAATTGTCACTGTATGTGGTACCATGACTTTAGTAAATTAGACTTTTTGAATTAATGGCACAGCAATCCCAAGACAGTTGTTTATCTCTAGGACGTTCTTCTTTTTTTAAGCCCAACAATTAATCAAAAGCCCCAGTAATTATTTAAATGTTGCCAATATTCTTTTATGTGCTTGCAAGATAGGTTGGTTTTGCATGAAGATAGATGGACATGATGCAACAAATTTTCGAAATGAAAGGTAGGATGTCACGTTTAAGAAAAAGAAAATAGCTTTAATCCTTGGGGTGTTTTAAACCCTTGACCTTTGCAACATCAGTGTAAGTCTGCTGTTGGAACGAGGGATGGGGGTTTATTGCAAATTCATGTAAGGATTGTCAACTATGTGAGGCTGGTTCTTTAACTGTAGCCACATGTCAGCCTGGTCTACTGTAATGAGGGCCTTGCCTAGCATAATCTAGGGTGGAACATACTGCAGATGATTCACATTGCCGTGGAAATGAAATGAAGATCTAGCAACATATCTGCTAGCAGCAAATATGTTTTCTATTTCCAGTGATACTTGTAATTTATGACATACCAAAAGTCTTCCAACTTTCATATCTCAGTATAAAGTGTGATGAGTTCTGTGCAGGTGCAGCCTATCCGAACAGCCAGACGTACTATTTGTCGCTGTTCAAAAGATACAGGATGAACATATATTGGCGTCTGTTACATAGCATGATCCTGCATTTTAAAGTTTACTGTAATCCCTGAATAGTTCTTTTTTTTTTTAAAATTGCAGTTTCAGTTGTGAAAATCTGTGTGAGATAGTTTTGGCAAGATGGAAAGGTTATTACAGGTTTCTCCCTTTCTCTCCTGGAATATAAAATAACATGGAAAAAAAAGACATATGGATGTTTTTAGGACCTTTGTGTTAGATTTGGACTCTACCAAAGGTAAAGGTGTTGGCACACGTTGTAGGACTTGCTTATTAAAATATTTTAGAGTGTAGTATGTTTCCAGAGAAATGTATTTTCATCAATTTTGTCAAAATGAATAAAGTCTGTGCTGTGGTTGATTGGATTGATTACAAGGAAGGGTTAGCGCTAGTGACTCACAGACCGTGGTTGGAATGTAAGCCCAGAAAGTATTCCATTCCTTTTTTTTACAATTCCAACAGCAGCCCTGCAAATCACAGACAGGTAACAGGATGAATGGAAATGGAGTTTAATAAAAGAGAAGCAACAGTGAGAACCCATGGAAAAAAATAATACCAACAAAGGCACATGAAACCCTCGCAATCATGTACTTACAGTGTCTAAATGTCCATCCCTGCTGCTCCCACTATATTACCTCACTTACTTCATATTTTTTACATTTGGAGTACAGACATTACTCTTCTGAACCTCACCATGGGGCCATGCTTGTACCTGCCATTACTCAAGACTTGTCTTTATGGAAAGCTGTCAGGAAAGGAGTTCAAGTATACAATGAATTGGCTTCCAGCAAGAATTATGTTATAAAAGACAGTGCTGACGTACACCTGCTGGGAAGATCATTTATCCCCTTTTTCTGTTTAGTTTAATTCAAAGCTAATCTGTGACAATGTGTTTAAATATACCCCCAGGGCTTAATGGTGTAGTGATTGCAGTGCAGTACAATTTTGTCTACTTAATTGCATAGTGTTTTGTATGGAATACATGTAAATCCTCCATACTGTAGCTTAAAGTGATTTTTAAAAGTGGGTGTTGGGGGGGGGGGGGGGGGGGGACCTGGCTTGCTGCTTACCTGCTCCACATTCTACCAGTGAAATTCAGCCCCATGACCGGCCACCATCTGTTACATGGCATGGTTCGCATTCTATCAGCAGTCAGAAGCAGCCAATAAGAGGGCGGAATTTCACTGGTGGAATGAGGTGCAGGTAAGACTATCTCAAGCTGGCGGAGGTGTATGCACAGAGTGTATCCCCTATCAGTTTGTAGTTAAGTAAATTAGCTTGCTTTCTGCTTGTCCCATGCTGGCTGTCAGGGGTGGCATCTTTTATTCACCAGAACTTTGCATTTCCTAATAAACCCAATAAAATTTGCTTCTTTCTGCTGACTCATTTTTCAGGGTCCCCAAAATGTATTGACCTCTCAAATAACCCTGAAATTGAACATGCATGAATGAGTCATCATCATTTGTAAAAATGTAAGGGCAGGCTGGATAAAGACTGGATAGAAGATGCAACCCCTGATAGCCAGCCTAATTTAACCCTTTGCCTGGAATGTCCCTTTAATACAGGTAAGATGTGGTACATTGTGCCCATTAGAAATGTGCAGGTTTTTGGTTGCATGGTACCATTTCAGATAAAGGTAAAGGGAGACAAATTTATCTCAAGCCCCTCCAATACCATCCTCTCAGTCATAGCATGATTTGGCAACAACAAAAAACTCACTTTGCCCCAGCTGACAGTTCTCCTTCAGGTCCTCTTCCATGGTGGAGGTCATGATGTGGGAGCAAAAGTAATGTACACTTCCCTTTTGTCCGAAAGTTCCCATAAAATGTAGCAGCCAGAAAGGGGCGGACTCTGCACCCTGGCAATTTAAAGCATCAAATAGATCCTAACAAATAACTGTGTAATCAGACACTATTATATAACCTATATGTTGTGCATATGCCTGTGATGTTTATCCTAGGGTTGCTTTTAAAGTAGACCACAACCTGGCACTTTGACTCACCCGGTTTTAGTTAACTTTACAATGTAGGATGCCCCTGTGTGTGAAACCTCCTGGAATCAACACATTTTTGACCTTTCTCCTTGCTCGCACAGTGAGATTCTGCACAGATAATAAGAGTGGTAGGTAATGCCAGGCATCAACTTACACACTATTCAGTTTGACATAATGTCTGCGTGCATAAGCTCTATATCTGAGCCTGTAATATTTACCTGTAACTCTAGGGTGGGCCCCCAGAGTCATTTTGACTAGTGGGTAGTGTTGGGCATTCGTACTGAACTTTACGAGTTTAGGTTCCTAAACACGAACATGGACTACAGGCAGAAGTCTGTGTTTGAGTTTGGTGTTCAGCTCAAACACGGAAAATCTACTGAGCAGCCCATCAGCCAGCTTCAGCTAAAGGGTGCAGCAGCAGGAAGCTTCTGCACAACTTACCTGACCAGTCCCTGGTCGTCGGCCACAGAAAGATGGCCGCCACTACCAGTGCCAGTTGGCTAAGTAAGTAAGGGCACTCCTAGTGGCAGTTGGCTGTGGATCTTTTGAAAGGAACACCACCAACGACCAAGGACAGGATGTGGGCTCAGGTAAGTTGTACAGCAGTGCTTCCTGCTGCACACTTTTGGCCTAACTTGCCGAACTCAAACTTTGTGGAGTTCTCACAACACCACTAGTGGGCGTAAACCATGAAAAATAGAAATGTTCAGGCGTACTATAGCATAGCAAAAGTATTTTGTGCTATGTGTTCACAAAATCATGTGGTGCACATAGTAAATACTGCAAACACTCACTTTACAAATTATGATCTGATGTTATGCACTGATGTAAACCTCAGCTTGCATAATTTTAATATGTTTTATGTGTAGATTGTGTAAGACGACATTGTCAGTGGGTGAAATGTCTAAAAATCTGATTTCTGGAAAGGATTTCCTGTGGAGATCAACATAAGGTTTGAATATTCCATCTGATATTGCATACAACGTGTATTTTTTGTATTGTAACTGATTAAAATGATTTCCCAGCCGGGACATGACTGAAGTGCTCTTGAGCAAGGCATCTAACCCCCGGACTGCTCCCCAACGCTGTAATTAGGGCAGCCCACCACTCTATTAAATTACTTTTTATAGTATCACAGGGTTAACAATAAACTGAAGCCTAGAACATGAACAACAAAAGAGAGGTCACTAAAACCACATCTCTGTGATTTCTTGCGATGGGATATTACTAGAGATTTGCAGCGGCACAACAGTTATCCGCCATCATATGTGTAGTCCAATGTCCATGGTACCATTCTTCCATAGTCCTTTTTCCTGATGGAATTGCTCACCCTGTCCAACTCTTATATCACCATCTGATCTTTAAATCAATCTGAATATTGACTTGCAATTTGATGTTCACATTACAACCAAGTGTTCAAAAAGACATTGCGTTCCAATTTCTCCTCTATCCTAGATTGTATACATTTTACACAAAACCCAAGGTTTATCTTAGTCCCCCAGTTTTACTGAAATAAACCAAATACGTTCTGTTACAGCTTTTTTTTATACTGTATATACACTTTAAAGTGGACTAAAAAACAGGATTTTCACTTTCCTGGGTTTTGGCCCCTCGATAGATGCCCTGCTGTGTAAAACCCCCTGGATCGCCCTAGAAACATACCTTTCCGATGGTTACAAGACACATGTGTGGGCTATACTCCATGTCATGCATATTATGTATGTATGGCAAATAAAGTGTCTCCATAGAGAAAGGGCATCGCCCTGGTCTCTACATGGTCTGCAGTACACTCCATCCCCAGCCTATTTGAATGGCTGGGCATAGTAGTGTGCCTTGAACCACAGTTGATAGGAATGTGGTTGCAGCTATCCCGTGGGTTAACACAGTGGGGCATCCCAAATCAGGGTATTTTTAGGCCATCCAAAAAACTCTCCTTAGCAGCTTTTTTTACCATTAGGTGCTCTGAAACCTCACTACTGTGAATGAAGGGGACCTAAGGAAAGCAGCTGTGGGGAGAAACATCAGTATTCTTTTTTTGCCCAGACAGGGGCTTTAAAGTGAACCAAAAATATAACTGCACTTGTGAAATACATTTGGCCAAAGCCCCTGCTAATACTTCCATCTTAGGGTGTAGAGCTAGTAATGGATATCTTCGCCTACCAATTTTCTTGGAACACTGATTTTTTTTGCTGTCCCACTGTGAGATTACAGGCGACAGTCATTGAATAGGTGCGGCAATGAAATCACCTGCCACTGACAACAGCAGCAATGGCTCAAGGAGGTGGGACTTCTGGGTAAAACAGTCTTTATTAGCCAGAAGCAAAATGAAGAAGGAGCAGTGAAAAATGCAAAAAAGTACCTTTCATGGGAGAGCAATTCAGGGGATTACAGTTTGGGTCTACTTTAAATACACATGATAATATATGATTATAGTTGTGTGCTCCATAAGAGGTGCTGAACGCTCCCCTGAGTAAAGAAGGTGAGCACAGAGAAGATCACTGAAATATGCAGCTTTGCAGCAGACAACTTTGTAAATATGTTGAATGGTTTATGTCCAAGCTTACTAAAGCATTGATCTTTTGATGAATGCCAGTTGTGTCAGATGAGCTCACGTACCAGTGAACCACAAGTTCATCCTGGCGCAGCCTTTGCAAATGAGGCCTCAGGGGTCCTGTCTTATGAGAAGGATACACTGACATATCTGCACATTTTTAAATAACTTAAAAAATATTCAATTCTTTGATAGTACACCATATTTTTTACATCATATTAGTTTCCAGAAACCTATGGTAGCCTTCCACATTCATACTGATAAACCTTAAACCTCAATAAACCTTAACTGTGCTTTGTTAGCCTGACCCAACCATTCCCACAGTCAAATAAATGGAGCCCCACCATCATTTAAAAGTATTACAGAAGAGCAATTTCAGTTTGCCAGTTTTTTTCAGTTTGTCCAACTGTTCTCTTACATCCATCACAGTCACATTATGAGCCACATGGGGGATTGCTATAATGTCTTCATTACCATTATCATTAGCCAAAGACATAGTGCATTCATTGACAATGAGCGCATTGAGTGCTTGTCACCTAGCAGTCAAGTAGCGGTGACATTGGAAAGGTCAGTCAGAGTAATGTCCCATAAATCAACCATTCGTTGGGTGAGCAAACGACTCATATTCGATCGGACAACTTACATTTGGATGCGTAAGATTTGTTGGCTAATTGTTCATTAAAGCGATTGTTCATGGCAATAAGCCTGATTCAGAGCCTCTCGTGCACACATTCCCGCCAGCGGGAATGACGTCAATGGCCCATATTTGGGCTATTTTCTGTGTCGGGTGATTCTTTGGGCCGAGTTGCCCTTTTCAAAGGAAAATACAGCAAGTGTATGCCAAACCGAGTATTCACCCTATTATTATGGCTCAAGGCGTACGTGCATACGTACGCAAATTTACAGGCTTAGTCTGTGCTTGTGCATGAGCCCGGATCTGGTCATTTTCAGCTTATAAAATCCGGTTAAAAATGAGGCCCTCTTTAGGCTAGCGGGAACCAGCCTACGTACCTACGATGGAGCCCCCTGATGAAGCTTAGGCATACACACCATCACCTGGATATTGATCAGATAACAGAGCTGCAGCCATGGTTGGCCCCCACTACAAGAAAAGGTCATGTAATTGGAAGGATGACCAAATAGTTTGGCTGCCTCCAATTTTTAGTGAATGGCTCCTGCCAGAGGTTAGGGGCAGTGTCAGTTGGCATGTCCCAGCCTACACTAAGATGCACACTAAGATGCACCCTCAATGGCATAGCTGTTCTGCAGAAGAAATGCATCTATTTTCCTGACAGCATGGCAGCCTGGTATGCGGTGAGGTTGGGCTTTTCCGAATAGCGAATATGCCAAGTGTAATGGGTGCCATCGATTGCATGTGGCCCTGGTTCCCCCAGCTAAACTGGCAACTGCCTATTGCTGTTATTGCATCAGCAATTGTGTTCTGCATGTCTAATATGTGCATCCTTTTTGGATTGGCCCTAGTTAAGTGTGTTTGCCAATTTATCTCCCTGCCCTCCCCCACTCCTACTGTGCTCATGCCCCTCTTTTAATGCCCCTTCTTCCTGCCACTGTTACAAATGCTTTGTCCCAGCATCCTGCCATACCATTAGCTTTATTTGCCAACTCTGTCCAAATACTTTATTACTTTATGTATTTATTTATTTAGTTTCACCTGTCTTGGTTGTTGTGTTACCTGTGAGGATGTTAATATTCTGTTTCTTGGGCTTCTGGTTATCCCTTGCTTCTGTGGCTCCTATTGCTCCTTTTAAGGCCTCAGACTGCTCGCCAAGATGCTTATAATCGTGCTCACAAACATACACAGGCAGTAGTGGAATGTGCCTTTCACCTCTTGAAGGACAGATTTTGAGGTCTGGACCACACTGGGGCTGGGGGTGTCCTCCAATATAAACCGAAGAAGGTTATCAAAATCATCTTGGCCTGCATCACCCTCCACAATTTTGCCTTGAAAGTTAGTGTGGCAGCATATGTGGAGGAGGCAACCCCTGCATTTGCTCCGGAGATTTCAGGTCATCTTTATTCAGGAACCCAGAGCTTTCGCCAGTGTTTACTGGACTCCCCTTTCTCTAAATTTTTTTTTCCCCTAATTTTATTTTTGAAATAGTCTACACCCTTGGATTTTCTGAGTGTGATTAAAAACATCCAAACCAAGTTCATGATTTTTGTAATTTATTGTAAATTAGATGTTAAGGGTCAAAAGTTGTTGGGTTATGGCACAACTCTGGCTGCAGGTAAACATAACATTGGTGATAAAAAATGTGCCTCTCCAGCTTTCAAAAAGTTTGTGGACCCCACACCCCAAAGTCCAGCATGGCCCGTTAGGGCAATGTTGCCAGGCTTTCTCTGTTGGCTGCTTGCTGTGCCTCCAGTCTGTTCAGACTTTGTGTAGCGACCTGGTTGGCCTCCACAATAGCCCCAGGCAGCGCCTCCGTCTGTTGGTGCACCGCTGCTCCACAACCACTGCAGCCAGATCTTCATGAAGCAAACTGGCAGTCCTTCTCACCATTTTAAATTATCTATTGGTGCCTTTGTCTGTTTGTCTGCTGTTGGCTCGCCAGTTTGCCTCCATGATTTGGCACTGCCTCACCAGAGACAGGTGCTACCTGGCTGCAGGGCGGGGATGACTTACTCCTGGGTGCTCTGTGGAGCTGGTGGGGCTGTAGCTGGCAGAAGGAAAATCTTTATGCTGGGAGTAGTGGTGATGCCCAGTGTCCCTGGTGCCAGCAGCTGGTGGAAGCGTACAAATGATATTGAGGTCTCATCCAGATTTTCGAAATGCCCTTCCTCCAGCTCAAGAATCTCAGCCATGAGAGGTGCTGTCCGTGTGGAGTAAGGTCAACATTCGTGTTTGTTTGATACCACATAGCCTACATGGCCCAAAACTTTTCCAGGGAACCCCCCTTCTCCTCTATAGTACCCCTTGGCCTTTTCCAATTAAGCTAACACATTTACCTCATCACTGTCTGGACTCCACTCCCTGGGTGGCTGGCTGATGGTAAGCCTGCCATTGATGGTGGCTCCATGGTAGTCCCGCCAGATGGGGAAGCTGTGGCCGCAGGGGTAGGGTCTGGGGGGTGAGGGGCTGCTGGCTGGGGGGTTGCTGCAAAGGCAAGGTAAATTGTATTGTATTGTTAGTTTACTCTTTACAGTATCTGTTCCCCTTCAAAATCACCACAAGTGATACACACTGGGACCCACAGAAACCTGGGGGCTCTAAAAATATGCAGCGACCACCATGTAAATGTAACCCATAGGGGTTACATTTATAGATTGAAAAATCACCTTGGTTTGTGTTGTAGACCAACATGTGTGTCCCAGACATGCCCTCAATGTTGGTTGGGCATGTGGGAACGTAGGTTGGGGGGTTTGGTTTTTGGTCTGCCTCCTCCCCCTGTGTTAAGCTACAATTAGTGACCAAGGCTTACAACTGGTGGGCACATGCCACCTATCATTGTCCAGGGTGGCCAACACAGCCTGGTAGGTGTTGGGGTGGAGCATCCCTGCCACCTGCTCCTCGGCATTGGTAAATTGCTTAGTCTTGGGGAAGCCCCCACCAGTTTTCAACCTAGATTCAAACAAAGGAAAGGTTGGATTTAGAGAGTTGTCCAATGTTTCAGGTACAAACATCCCTCTGGTTGATCACCACTTACCCCTCAGCCCGTCTTTCCACCGAACTACCACCTTCAGGTCGTCCCATGTTTTCTTGGCCTGGGCACCATCCTTGGATTCTTCGGCACAGGGATGCGCCACACAGTCGACATCCAAAAGGCCAACATGGCACCCACTGTGTACACCTGTGAGCAGCAGGAGTACATCATGAGGGTGCAAACAGGTGACAGAGTGGCCGCAACATAAGAGCGAAGGCACATGGCGCCACAGTAATGGTGGAGTTGTGGTCTTCAAATTTTACAGACCAACAGTACTGTGCTACCACTATCACATGTACCACTCTGGCATGTTTGTATGCGATGCTGGGGTGCCTAAATGATTTATGTATTACATTTGCATCTGACAGTTGTAGCTGAGTGGAGAGTTAGGCGCACCACTTGGCCTAAGTGTGTCTACGCTTGCAATCCGCCGCTACTGTGAGATGGGAGAGCTATATTTGGTGACATAGGCAGACACTAGCGTATAGCAGGCTTTGGTGCTTGTACTGTCTCAGAAAAATACTTAAAGGGGCAGGGGTGTGCATATGTACCTAAAGGAGACCCAAACAGAGATGGACACAAGTTAATAATGCAAATGTGTTTGTTATTTGCAGAGTATGCAAATATGTATGACTTCAAGCCCAACACACATGAAAAGAGGATGTTGGCAGAAGAAGTGGCAGCCCATGTGAGTGGCGAGGGTTTGTCACCTTACACCTTCACCCAAGTAATGCAACACATGTCAGACCTCAAATGGCAAAAGTGGCCACAGGTGTGGAGATTCTACTGCCAGAACTTCCCAGGTAAGTGGATGTGCAACAGAGAAGGTGAGCTTTCAGAGTTATGAGTGACATGTTTAACAAAATTGTATTTTGTTAAATACAAATGAGTGACATGTATAAACATGTCACTCATAACATGCCCTAGATGCCCGCAGGGGGAGAAAGTAAGTATTTAGGACATGCACACTACATGGGATGCTCTTGATGCCAGCAGAGGGGAGAGGGTAAGTATGTAAAAGGACATGCACACTACATGGGATGCCCTAGATGCAAGCAGGGGGGAGAAGGTAAGTATGTAAAAGAACATGCACACTACATGGGATGCCCTAGATGCAAGCAGGGGGGAGAAGGTAAGTATGTAAAAGAACATGCACACTACATGGGATGTCCTAGATGCCAGCAGGGGGGAGAAGGTAAGTATGTAGAAGGACATGCACACTACATGAGACGGTCTAGATGCCAGCAGGAGGAAGAAGGTAAATATGTAACAGGACATGCACACTACATGGGATGCTGTAGATACCAGCAAGGGGGGGGGGGTAAGTATGTAGAAGGACATGCAGGGACAGCGGGAAGCAGCTTAAAATAGCCGTAAAAGTCGTACATCGAAAGGCAACCGAAGGACACGGCACACAGAGAACAATGGACTAAACATCAAGCTACTGCCGAAAACAGGTAAAAACTCGGCCTTCGGAGATGACTTTGGCTGCAAATAATGTAAATGCTCGGAGGCCCCCTGGGTGAAGAGGAGACTCGGCCGGATCGATCGAGGGGTCAGGTGAGTAGCTTTTTTGGAGGGGCTTCTAGCACGGGGGGAAACCACATAAAATTTACATGGGTGGCATTTAACGGTAGGAGAGGCAGTTACATACATTTTACATGGCGGCATTATAAGGGTTAAAGCATGACAATTTCTCCTTAGCCTTTGCAGCAGCAGCTTGACATTGCATACTGTTATTCAGCCTGTGGTCCACCAGTACCCCCAGATCTCCCAGCAGTTATATGTTTCATCTTGTGCTTCTTTAGTTTTTATATGATAGTTTGATCTGATGGTTGTTGGTCAGTAACACATGTGATAAGTGTATTTAGGGCCTGATTTACCAAGCACTAGTTGCCATAATACACCCTTAATTCGTATATTGTTATAACTAGAGATGAGCGAGTAGTATACGACCGAGTCGGTATTCGATCGAATACTACGCTATTTGTCATACTCGATTTCGATCGAGTACAGCGGCGATGGCGCACTCACAATTCGTTTCCCCTCCCGCCTTCCCTGGCGCGTTTTTTACACCAATCACCATGCAGGGGGGGTGGGACAGGTCCTGGGAGGACGCTGGCATCGCGAGAACGGCGTCTACACGCATTGGCTGGAAAAACCATGTGACTTCGAATCTACAAAACTCAGCACTTCCTCTTCGTCAGCATTAGCAGCTTGAACTTAGTGAGGGATAGACGCTCACAGCAGGGAAAGACAGGCTGTAGCTGGCAGGGCCCCAGAAGCTCGGGATATCGCATTTACCACCATATATACCAGCTACCAGAAGACAAGAGAGTCATTAAGAGCCCTTATTAGGGCTACTATGCTGAACGGTATATAGCTCCTATGTAGGCAGGCAGGGCCCCAGAAGCTCGGAATATCGCATTTACCACCATATATACCAGCTACCAGAAGACAAGAGAGTCATTAAGAGCCCTTATTAGGGCTACTATGCTGAACGGTATATAGCTCCTATGTAGGCAGGCAGGGCCCCAGAAGCTCAGAATATCGCTTTTACCACCATATATACCAGCTACCAGTAGACAAGAGAGTCATTAAGAGCCCTTATTAGGGCTACTATGCTGAACGGTATATAGCTCCTATGTAGGCAGGCAGGGCCCCAGAAGCTCGGAATATCGCATTTACCACCATATATACCAGCTACCAGAAGACAAGAGAGTCATTAAGAGCCCTTATTAGGGCTACTATGCTGAACAGTATATAGCTCATATGTAGGCAGGCAGGGCCCCAGAAGCTCAGGATATTGCATTTACCACCATATATACCAGCTACCAGAAGACAAGAGAGTCATTGAGAGTCCTTATTATTAGGGCTACTATGCTGAACAGTATATAGCTCATATGTAGTCAGGCAGGGCCCCAGAAGCTCAGAATATCGCATTTACCACCATATATACCAGCTACCAGAAGACAAGAGAGTCATTAAGAGCCCTTATTAGGGCTACTATGCTGAACAGTATATAGCTCATATGTAGGCAGGCAGGGCCCCAGAAGCTCAGAATATTGCATTTACCACCATATATACCAGCTACCAGAAGACAAGAGAGTCATTGAGAGTCCTTATTATTAGGGCTACTATGCTGAACAGTATATAGCTCATATGTAGGCAGGCAGGGCCCCAGAAGCTCAGAATATCGCATTTTCCACCATATATACCAGCTACCAGAAGACAAGAGAGTCATTGAGAGCCCTTATTAGGGCTACTATGCTGAACAGTATATAGCTCATATGTAGGCAGGCAGGGCCCCAGAAGCTCAGAATATTGCATTTACCACCATATATACCAGCTACCAGAAGACAAGAGAGTCATTCAGAGTCCTTATTATTAGGGCTACTATGCTGAACAGTATATAGCTCATATGTAGTCAGGCAGGGCCCCAGAAACTCAGAATATCGCATTTACCACCATATATACCAGCTACCAGAAGACAAGAGAGTCATTGAGAGCCCTTATTAGGGCTACTATGCTGAACAGTATATAGCTCATATGTAGGCAGGCAGGGCCCCAGAAGCTCAGAATATCGCATTTACCACCATATATACCAGCTACCAGAAGACAAGAGAGTCATTGAGAGCCCTTATTAGGGCTACTATGCTGAACAGTATATAGCTCATATGTAGGCAGGCAGGGCCCCAGAAGCTCAGAATATCGCATTTACCACCATATATACCAGCTACCAGAAGACAAGAGAGTCATTGAGAGTCCTTATTATTAGGGCTACTATGTTGAACAGTATATAGCTCATATGTAGGCAGGCAGGGCCCCAGAAGCTCAGAATATCGCATTTACCACCATATATACCAGCTACCAGAAGACAAGAGAGTCATTGAGAGCCCTTATTAGGGCTACTATGCTGAACAGTATATAGCTCATATGTAGGCAGGCAGGACCCCAGAAGCTCAGAATATCGCTTTTACCACCATATATACCAGCTACCAGAAGACAAGAGAGTCATTAAGAGCCCTTATTAGGGCTACTATGTTGAACAGTATATAGCTCATATGTAGGCAGGCAGGGCCCCAGAAGCTCAGAATATCGCATTTTCCACCATATATACCAGCTACCAGAAGACAAGAGAGTCATTGAGAGTCCTTATTAGGGCTACTATGCTGAACGGTATATAGCTCATTCTAGCTATATACACACTGCACACAACAGCTGCTTTAGTGAGGGGTAGCTGCTGCTGGAATAGGGACAGAAAGACTTCAGTGGTGTATTACCACCTATATACAAAACTATATACACTCTGCTCAAAATGGCTGCTTTAGTGACTGGTAGCTGCTGCTGGAATAGGGACAGAAAGACTTCAGTGGTGTATTAGCACATATATACAAAACTATATTTTGCACTACTGTTTTGTGTCCTCTGTGCCAACAAAACACTGTTTTATACCCGGTGCGTATAGGCACCATTTCACCTTCTGGCAGTATACGGCTGTATAGCCAGGTGTTCTCCTTAAAAATATATTTATATTTGGCTCTACTGTTTTGTGTCCTCTGTGCCAACAAAATACTGTTATATACCCGGTGCGTATAGGCACCATTTCACCTTCTGGCAGTATACGGCTGTATAGCCAGGTGTTCTCCTAAAAAATATTTTTATATTTGGCATAACGCGTGGCCAAAAAAGTAAAACGTCTGAAATGCGGAGGGCTAGCGCAAAGGGACGTGGACGAGGATGGGGGCGCGGAAATGCTGGTGGGGGCACAAACCGCGTTGAAGCCAGTGGGGATACAATGCGTGCTGGTGAGGGGCAGCCAGCATTACGCTCACCCATTTCCCTGCCTTTATGGGACAGTTATGCGGGGGGCGGGGTACACCTCTGTTGAGGCCTGAGCAGCGTGAACAGGTGGTGCAATGGATGGCCGATAACGCTTCCAGTCACTTGTCCACCACCCAGTCATCCACACAGTCTCACTCTGACCCTCCTTCCTCCCAACCTGGCCAACAGAGTCAGCCCACCCTTGACCCCTCCCAGGACCTCTTTTCGGGTCCTTTTCCAGATGTGCCGCAAGAATCCCAGGAGCTAGCAGAGGAATTTGTTTGTAGTGATGCCCAAACACTTGAGTATCCACCATCTCCTAGTGATGTGGACCCGGAACCAGCATCTGCTATCATGAGCGATGATGATGAGACGCAGTTGCCATCAAGGGAGGCTGTTGGAATGTCCAGTGGGCAGGAGGAGGAGCAGAGAGAGGAAGTGGAAGAGGAGGTGGTGGACGACGAAATGACCGACCCCACTTGGACAGGGGTGATGTCCAGCGGGGAAAGCAGTGGAGATGCGGTCTGCGCATCACCGAATAAGGCAGCAAGAGGCAGAGGACAGTCCAGAGGCAGAGGACAGTCCAGACAGAGAAGGCAGGCCACAGCCAGCAGGGCCGAAGCTCTTCCCGGCAGCAGGCAGTCGCGCGAAGCTCCCCCATCGAGGCCTCGTACTTCTGTGGTGTGGAGATTTTTTAATGTTTGCGCGGACGACAAACTGAGCGCGGTTTGCGCAATCTGACACTCAAAACTGAGTAGGGGCTCTGAGAAGAGCAATCTGGCCACCTCAGGCATGCGCCGTCACTTGGAAGTCAAGCACTGGGCTGAGTGGGAGAGAGCAAACGCAATACAACCTGCGCCCGGTCTTGCTGCCACTGCCTTCCAGCCACGTGTCCAACTTGGAGACCCAGTAAGTGTACGGCGCCGAGGGATCGTGGAGGACAGGGGTGTGGTCTGCCAGGTAGTCCCGCAACATCCGCCGATACTTGTCCCTCCTGCTGATAGCGGGCCCCGCAGTGATGGAAGTTGCACGAGGGGGTGACATGAACGTGTCCCACACCTTGGAGAGTGTTCCCCTGGTGGCTGTGGGCCTGATTGATGTTGTCAGACTCTGGGAGACACTCTCCTCTCTGCCGCCAGCGATGCTGGGTGGGAAAATCTGCATCATGTTCTGCAAGAATTCCCTCTGGTATTCCAGTAATCGATTCGTCCTCTCCTCTACCGGAATAAAAGAGGAGAAGTTATCTTTATACCAGGGGTCCAGGAGTGCGAAGACCCAGTATAGTTTGTTCTCCAATATCCGGACAACACGTATGTCCCGGGAAAAGCAGCCCAGCATGAAGTCAGCCATGTGTGCCAGACTCTGAGTAGGCATGACGTCACTGCCCCCACCAGAAGGATCATTTTCCATTTCCTCCTCTTCCTCCTCCTCCTCTCCGCCCCATCCGCGCTGAACCAATGGGACGCACACAGCCTGACTGCTACCCTCGCCGCCAGCATCCTCTTCCACAGCCACCTCCACGTTGTCCTCCTCATCCTCCTCCTCCTGCAACTGCCACCGAGCACCAGACAAAAGTGTGGTCTGACTGTCTACCTGCGTTGCGTCTCCTCCTACCCCCGTCTCCTCTGTGTGCAATGCGTTCTCCCTTATTGCGATGAGCGATTCTTTAAGGACGCATAGGAGCGGGATGGTTACGCTCACTATAGCGTCCTCGCTGCTGACCTTCTTAGTGGACTCCTCAAAGATACGCAATACATCGCATATGTCTGCCATCCATGGCCACTCGTGGTTGGCAAACTGAGGGAGCTGAGTTGGATGCACGCGTGGATGCATCATCTGGTACTCCATCAATGCTCTCTGCTGCTCACACACCCTGGCCAACATGCAATAGGTGGAATTCCAGCGAGTGGGCAGGTCGCACAACAGCCGATGTTGAGGCAAATGGAGGCGTTGCTGGATTTTTTTTAAGCTAGCAGCAGCTACAGTTGACTTCCGAAGGTGAGCGCACAAGCGCCGCACTTTCACCAGTAGCTCTGCCAGGTTGGGGTAAGTCTTTAGAAACTTTTGTACTACCAAATTAAAAACGTGGGCCAGGCATGGTACGTGATTGAGTTCTGCAAGCTCCAGAGCTGCCACCAGGTTACGGCTGTTATCGCACACGACCATGCCTGGTCCTAGCTGCAGCGGCGACAGCCACATCTCTGTCTGCTGCAATATGGCGTGCCTCACCTCTGCGGCGCTGTGCTTCCTGTCGCCCAAGCTGATGAGCTTAAGCACCGCCTGCTGACGTCTCCCCGCGCCAGTGCTGCAACGCTTCCAGCTAGGGGCTGAGGGCGATGTTAAGGCAGAGGAGGAGGAGGAGGAGGAGGAGGAGGAGGAAGAGGAGGGGGGTCTATCAGAACCCGTGCTGGCAATCTTGGGCGGGGGTGGTATGTAGGCCGTCCCTGTTTGCGACCCCGTCCCCACTTCCACAACATTCACCCAGTGTGCCGTCAAAGAGATGTAGCGTCCTTGGCCGCAAGCGCTTGTCCACGAGTCGGTGGTCAAGTGGACCTTTGCACTCACTGCGTACCTCAGGGCCCGCCTGATGTTACGCGACACGTGCTGGTGCAGGGCGGGGACGCCACACCGGGAAAAATAGTGGCGGCTAGGGACGGAATAGCGAGGTGCGGCAGCCGCCATCAGGTCGCGGAAGGCCTGCGTCTCCACAAGCCTAAACGGCAACATCTCCAGGGCCAGCAGTTTGGAGATGAGGCAGGTTAAGGCTTGGGCTTGGGGGTGACTGGAGGCGTACTTCCGCCTGCGGTTGAACGCCTGCGAGATGGACAGTTGATGGGACGAGGAGATGGAAGGTGCAGACGAAGATGCGGGGGAAGGGGGGGCTGAAGGAGAAGGCCCCAAAGTAGCCGAGGCAGAGGCAGATGTGGAGGTGTCCTGGCTGGAGGTCTGGACCGCAGTGGCAGCACACAACAAAGGGGAAGACTGTCCCTGTACGCCTTGGAGGTGCTTGCCTGCCCTGCCGCCAGCGTGCTATCAGAGAGGGTGTTCAGCGCAGCCGGGGGCATTATAACCGATAAGCGCAGCCGCCTGTCAACCGACAGTGCCGACAGGCTGACGCTAATCAAAATGAACAGCAAGTGGATTGACCCGGACTTTGCTTGTACAACAGTGGAAAGCAGCCAAGAGTGAAGTGCCATCTGTATGAAGTGCCATTTCCTCCTCCTCCTCCTCCTTAACCGCTGTAGAATTGCTGTATTAATAAAAAAAATTATGGCTCACCTCTTGGGCTTAATACAATCAATTTTTAAGAGGTCTCAGCTCTTGGGCCTCCACACAATTTTTAAGAGGTCTCAACTCTTGGGCCTCCACACAATTTTTAAGAGGTCTCAGCTCTTGGGACTCCACACAATGTTTGAGAGGTCTCAGCTCTTGGGACTCCACACAATGTTTGAGAGGTCTCAGCTCTTGGGACTCCACACAATGTTTGAGAGGTCTCAGCTCTTGGGCCTCCACACAATTTTTAAAAGGTCTCAGCTCTTGGGACTCCACACAATTTTTAAGAGGTCTCAGGTCTTGGGACTCCACACAATGTTTGAGAGGTCTCAGCTCTTGGGACTCCACACAATTTTTAAGAGGTCTCAGCTCTTGGGACTCCACACAATTTTTAAGAGGTCTCAGCTCTTGGGACTCCACACAATGTTTGAGAGGTCTCAGCTCTTGGGACTCCACACAATTTTTAAGAGGTCTCAGCTCTTGGGACTCCACACAATTTTTAAGAGGTCTCAGCTCTTGGGACTCCACACAATGTTTGAGAGGTCTCAGCTCTTGGGCCTCCACACAATTTTTAAAAGGTCTCAGCTCTTGGGACTCCACACAATTTTTAAGAGGTCTCAGCTCTTGGGACTCCACACAATGTTTGAGAGGTCTCAGCTCTTGGGACTCCACACAATTTTTAAGAGGTCTCAGCTCTTGGGACTCCACACAATTTTTAAGAGGTCTCAGCTCTTGGGACTCCACACAATGTTTGAGAGGTCTCAGCTCTTGGGACTCCACACAATTTTTAAGAGGTCTCAGCTCTTGGGACTCCACACAATTTTTAAGAGGTCTCAGCTCTTGGGACTCCACACAATGTTTGAGAGGTCTCAGCTCTTGGGACTCCACACAATGTTTGAGAGGTCTCAGCTCTTGGGCCTCCACACAATTTTTAAAAGGTCTCAGCTCTTGGGACTCCACACAATTTTTAAGAGGTCTCAGCTCTTGGGACTCCACACAATTTTTAAGAGGTCTCAGCTCTAAGCTTCCCTTACTGCTGGGGTGACACACTGTAACAAACCTCCTCCTGTAAGCTTCCCTGACTGCTGGGGTGACACAATGTAACAAACCTCCTCCTTTAAGCTTCCCTTACTGCTGGGGTAACACACTGTAACAAACCTCCTCCTGTAAGCTTCCCTTACTGCTGGGGTGACACACTGTAACAAACCTCCTCCTGTAAGCTTCCCTGACTGCTGGGGTGACACACTGTAACAAACCTCCTCCTGTAAGCTTCCCTTACTGCTGGGGTGGCACAATGTAACAAACCTCCTCCTGTAAGCTTCCCTGACTGCTGGGGTGACACAATGTAACAAACCTCCTCCTTTAAGCTTCCCTGACTGCTGGGGTAACACACTGTAACAAACCTCCTCCTGTAAGCTTCCCTTACTGCTGGGGTGACACACTGTAACAAACCTCCTCCTGTAAGCTTCCCTGACTGCTGGGGTGACACACTGTAACAAACCTCCTCCTGTAAGCTTCCCTTACTGCTGGGGTAACACACTGTAACAAACCCCCTCCTGTAAGCTTCCCTTACTGCTGGGGTGACACACTGTAACAAACCTCCTCCTGTAAGCTTCCCTTACTGCTGGGGTGACACACTGTAACAAACCTCCTCCTGTAAGCTTCCCTGACTGCTGGGGTGACACACTGTAACAAACCTCCTCCTGTAAGCTTCCCTTACTGCTGGGGTGACACACTGTAACAAACCTCCTCCTGTAAGCTTCCCTGACTGCTGGGGTGACACAATGTAACAAACCTCCTCCTTTAAGCTTCCCTTACTGCTGGGGTAACACACTGTAACAAACCTCCTCCTGTAAGCTTCCCTTACTGCTGGGGTGACACACTGTAACAAACCTCCTCCTGTAAGCTTCCCTGACTGCTGGGGTGACACACTGTAACAAACCTCCTCCTGTAAGCTTCCCTTACTGCTGGGGTGACACAATGTAACAAACCTCCTCCTGTAAGCTTCCCTGACTGCAGGGGTGACACAATGTAACAAACCTCCTCCTTTAAGCTTCCCTGACTGCTGGGGTAACACACTGTAACAAACCTCCTCCTGTAAGCTTCCCTTACTGCAGGGGTGACACAATGTAACAAACCTCCTCCTGTAAGCTTCCCTGACTGCTGGGGTGACACACTGTAACAAACCTCCTCCTGTAAGCTTCCCTTACTGCTGGGGTGACACAGTGTAACAAACCTCCTCCTGTAAGCTTCCCTGACTGCAGGGGTGACACAATGTAACAAACCTCCTCCTTTAAGCTTCCCTGACTGCTGGGGTAACACACTGTAACAAACCTCCTCCTGTAAGCTTCCCTTACTGCTGGGGTGACACACTGTAACAAACCTCCTCCTGTAAGCTTCCCTGACTGCTGGGGTGACACAATGTAACAAACCTCCTCCTTTAAGCTTCCCTTACTGCTGGGGTAACACACTGTAACAAACCTCCTCCTTTAAGCTTCCCTTACTGCTGGGGTGACACAATGACACAAGAGGACATGTCTGACCACATCTCACACACACACACACACACACACACACACACACACACACACACAATGACAATTAGGGGTGGGGTCTATTTATTTTCCCCCTTGCCTATGCCATCTGTGGTTGTCATTAGGCAACGTGATTTTAAGGGGTGCAGAATTTTGTTCTTCTTTTTTGTACAGTTTGGCTTGGGGTCCATGGCAATGTAGAGGAAAGAAGGTTTCCTTGTCTTGTCTCACTTTACGTAGAAGTTATATTGTGTTTGGAGTGTATTGTTGAGTGGCAGTGATAGTGGCGTAATAGTGCGACTTGGGCGCGTTATATGCACCCAGACATGCTTCCCCTGCTGTCCCAGTTGCATTCCAGCAGTGTTGGCATCATTTTCTGATGTTTCAGGGTGGACTTGGTGACCTCCAAGTGGTCGAATTGAGATTTCCAAGTGGCGAGCATTTTTTTCCCATAGACTATAATGGGATTCGATAATCGGTCGAGTAGTCGAGTAACGTGGTCTATTCGAATCGAAATTCGAAATTTCGAATATTTCACTACTCGCTCATCTCTAGTTATAACTATAGTTAGATATATTGATATACCATGGAATAGTGAACATTACAGAAATATTTCTCTATTCAAATCTAACCTTAATTTTATAAGCACCCCTGCCATTTGGTTATTGGCTTTAAAGTGGACCAAAACCTAGGATTTTGACTACCCTGGGTTTTGGTCCTTGCCCTTGGGCACCCCGATGCGGGATTCCCCACTGTGTGGAGCAACCCTGGTCGCCCACTCCAACTCATGCGTGGCCCCGGCCCAATTAGTGCTCTTGACTGACCTGATGCAAACTCAACTAGTCTTGTATGGGGACTCGGCTCCAGCTAAGTGGGAGTGAGAGCATGGCTGTGTTGGTCATTCACAAATGCCTGGCACTGGTGTGTGCCCTACTAAAGGTATAGCAGGGAGCAGGCGATGCTCGCCGTTGGATCGGGGGAGAATAGAATTCTGCAGTGTTATAGTTACAGCTGATTTTAAACTATACAAGATTGCCCACTTAAGTGTGGGTGGGAAGTAACCACATAAGCTTTTCAAATTGCACCTTTTTTATTTGGATTATATGTTGTATGTCAATCAGACACTTTATTTCCTGTACAGGCACACAACCTTTTTGGAAAAATAAAAAATGTATAATAGTACTATAATTACCACTGGCCCTATTACATTTCTGCTGTTGGCTGACAAAAATCAGCTGATCTATGTATTTTTTATGTTCTGACACAAATATGAAGCAGACCTTAGGTGATCCGACAAGTTCTACTTTTGTAGCAAATACAGATCATTTTGGGGCTTTAAAAAGGGGCTTAAACGTCCCCTTTAAGTTCTCCCTATAGGTTTGCAGACAGGAATTTCATTTTTGATCACCAGCCTTTAGACACTGGCTGTATATGTTCCTCCTATTTCAACATTTTTTAAAGGGATTTTTCATGTAAAAGGTTAAAAAATAATAAACAGCGGCTTGCCAAGCATTCCTCCAGGGCTGTATCTCCTCTCCAGGGGAATACACTTCCTCATCCAGCCCTACAGCACCACCACACCGTGTGGCCCACCAATACTAGCTCAAGTAGCTAGTCCAAACCAGACCCCCCCCTCTGTATTGATGGCTTGAATGATGCATTCAGAGCTGCCATTCAAGCCCAGCTAATCCCTGAGAATGCCTGTGCTTGAAGCAAGATCTCGGGCTGTTACAAACCCTACCAACTATGCACATTATTATACAGCATCACAGTGCCCAGACCACACCCACATGCTTCAAAAGATAAATCATAAGTTCAAACTGTAAACCTTGATATCTCTGCAATGACTGAGATATCACTTTAAGATTGTGGCAAAACCTTCCTTTGTGTAGTTTCCCGCTTTGAAGGTAAATATTTTCATCTCCAGCATTAACAACAATGTTTTTTACAGAAAAAAATGTAAAACTGGATTGGTGTGATTCATATACAGCAAATGCCCCAAACCAGTGATAAGTATAAAGGCTTATTGCAATTTTCTGTATTACATGATGGAACTGTATTAAGAGACAGTGAGAGAGTAATAAGAGAATTAGATGACATTAAATAAATGTCTGAAAATATGAGATGTTTTATATGTCAGCAGAACTTCTCATCTCTTGGAATTTACTGTAGTAAATCAAATTAACTTGCTGTGTGTGCACAAACTTTTTAATCCATGTTCGGAACAATATGAACTGAGGACATGTCCTAATCATAGCAGTTACTATTCCAAATATAACAATCTGATGTTCAAAAATAATCATAATGCGGGAAACAGAGTAGTCAAGAATGTTCTAAGATCTGCTTTAAGCCCCTGCAGTGTGTGTACTGTACATTGATATTCTGCAGTGGGACCTTGATGCATTGTGATGACAGTATCTTAAACATTCAGTATGAAGAATATCATTAGCTGATATATCTTACCTAACTTATAAAAAATCTGACTTTTACATGACTGTCTAAGAGGGATGTATAAATAAAGTATGTCTGCTCTAATATCTGACTTTAGCTTTTCAGGGAATCAGGATCATCTTGTAACTTCTGACAGTTGTGACATCTTTAGATCTTCAGCTAAACCACTAAATGATTTATTACCCTGTCTATTAACCCCATGACAATTGATTATCCGTGGTTAAAAGGAAAAAATCCCAGAGAGTCCCATGTTATTTGAAAATTCAGTTCCTTGAAATTGTTTCAACATAATCATTCTCTCATCTGTATTTTCCTTATTGCATTTGACCTGATACAGCAATGTTTGACAGTTGGTAAGAGAATGGTACTCTGGAAACCATCTGAAAGTAATTATTTTTATAAAATGTTTTATATACGTGATAACAACATTATAACTAAGTGGTTAGCATTCTGGCCTTGCAGCATGAAGGGTCTGAAAGCTCAGGGCAACCATACAAGCAAAATAACTTGGAAGACGATCATCTTCTAAAGGGTTCTTCTAAAATACACTTAACATCCTGAATTGTTGGGAAGCTGTAATCCTGCATTCTATTGGTGCCTTCCCCACATTTGCACTGCCACAAACCTGTGTCCTACAGCACCACACCCCTGGCACAGTGTACTGCTTAGGACACACATACCTTTGCTCCCCCTACCATTGCCATCTATTCATTGTAAGTATGCAAGGTCATGCCCAGTAATGGAAGAAAATGTATTATCTGCCTAGTTACTAAATGATCAATTTAAGGCCAGTGGCATCAGAAGAATTAAACCATGTGACTTGGTAAGTAGCAGAATAGCGAGTAATAGGAAAAAATCTTTTGGCTATGCTTGGACAGGGACAATAACTAGAGATGAGCGAACTTCGCAAAAATTCGATTCGGTTTCTCAAAGAAATTCGGGTTCGTCCGAATCGAACTTTAACGAATCGCTCATCTCTGGTGGGAGCGAGGAGGCCGGCTGCGCTGTCAGCAGGCGGCAGAAGCCGGCTTCCGCCGCCCGCTGACAGCGCAGCCGGCCTCCCAGCTCCCACCAAGCCCTGAAATGGAAAAAAAAATGCCGGCATGGTGGGAGCGGGGAGGCCGGCTGCGCTGTCAGCGGGCGGCAGAAGCCTTGCAGTAAAGGCAGACAACCAGTCTGCAGTGTTTTATAGCACAAAATCCAATTTGTACTACATAAAGCCTTGTCTCGGTGTCTGGATCTCACCATTAACTGGCACGGAGGCTGTGTGTGTGCCAGACTTAAAAAAAACTGCCTCTGTAGGAGGTGACACATCTGTGTGTCCAATTCTCCTGCCTTGGGTAAGTTTAAGATGACTGCATAGATTGCTGCCGGATATAACAGGTAAATATAATGATTTTTTCATGCCCAGACAGGGTCATTAAATAAATAATGTGTTGTTATTCTCCTTTAAAGCAGATCAAACCCTTTGCATATGACCCTGGAATCTAAAAGGCTGCTAGCCTGCCCCCTATAGCAGGATGCCTCGCTGTGTGAAACCCCCATGGTCACCTTTACCAGCAGCTTCTGCGATGCTGTGATTGCTGGTCACTCCCGGCATCCCTGTAGCTGTGTGCCAATGCTCTTGAGAAGAAAGCCAGGGATTCGTCCAGCAGGCTGGCCTACGCCATACGGCAATCTTAAGATTAGCCAATTGGCAATTGGGGTGGGGGCAGCATTACAGCAGACTGGCAGTAGCAGCCCCACCACCTCCACTGGACGCCCAGGAGGAAGGTCCTGCATTTTTAAATGCAATTCCTCCTCCTGCTATTTTAAAGTGATGCATTGGACCGCCAGTTTGATCCATTAGGACCTGGCTGCAGTGTTGGTGGAGCAGCAGTGCCACAACCAAATGCTTGAGGGGCTGCTAGGGCAAAGGGATTAGGTGAACCAGCAAAATGCTGGTACTGCTGGAGAGACAGCAAACAGGAGAGACTGTGCACCAGGCCACCTCCCTCTAACCATGGCTGGTGGATCATGGGGGGGGGGCTAATTTCTTTCAAGGGGCAAACCTTTTTTGTTAAAACATTATGGTCCTGTGTTGGTCTGGAGCCACCCTAGTTTGGGTGCATTGCATAAGTAGCCCACAAATAAATAGAAGCAAACATAAACTTGTTTTTTGATGTTTTTTATTTACACCAAAAAATGTAAGGGGGTACAAAAGAAAATGACATAGACAACAAATTATGCAAAAAAAATATGAAATAAAAGAGTCCATCAAATGCTTGGGTTTGCTCTTCCACATACAATGCCACCCTCTCCATTAAAGCAAAATTATGGAGGAGAATGCATGGAGAGCCACTATTGTAGCACTCTAAAATGGTGCAGGGTATCATATTGGGCACTATGCCTGTCTTAAATGCGGTGTCGTGGTTATAATGGTTACTGTAATAAGTCTGTGCCGTTTGTGTCAAGCTGATTAACCTCTTTTTAATTTTATACAGATGACACTGGGCACATGCTACATGTGACCTAACAAGTGTTTCTGTGTTTGTGTGACTGTTCTTTTGCAATGTTTATGGTTTGTCATGTGCACTGTTTGTTGTGGGCATTTTGCGCACTTCTGTGTATTTTTGTTCACTCATTTTCACTAGTTGTGCGTTGTTTTTTTCTCATTGCTTGTTGCTTGTGTTGCGCTCTTTCCAGCTGTGTGTTTCTGCATTGAAGCAGTCTTTGGATCATGTGACACAGTTTTTGGCCTCAGTGGTTCGCAGCAGCCATGGCACCCACCCACCAACCTGATAGTTAAGGTAGGTTTTGTTATTTTGTGTTTGTGTGTCCTTTGTATTGTGTTTTTCTGCTTTTGTTTGCTCAGAGTGTACCTGTGCTGTTTCTCCACATGTGTATTTCCCATGGGGAGTGTCCACCCCTGTTTCCTCCTTTGGCTTTTTTTTTCTGGTGTACCTAGCATTGTTTTGTACTTAGATTATTTACCGTGTTATGGGTCTGTTTGCGTCACTTGCATTTTATGCTTGCATTCTTTTACACTTCTCTTGCGTCTTTCAAATAGTGTCTTTTGGTAGCATCTCTCGTGTTCTTTGTTTTTTTCATATGCGTTATTACGTTTAAGTGGTTTTGGAGTAGTTAAATGGCAGTTTAATGGCTGTGGGTATGTATTATTTGGCCAATGGACTTGTGGTTTTAGAGTCTTCCTGTGTGGGTTTTAAAATCAATGTGCCTACATTTTTTTTGCTTGGTTTTATTTGTTTGGTTGTGTCAATGTAGTTGCTGTCAATGTGTGCTGGCAGTAGAAGTTTTGCCTGTTTTTTATATCTTCATATAGATTATGCTCCAGCATAATCTATGCCCGGCCCCAGTTCCGAAAGGGGATGATCATCAGGGACATCAAGGCAACGGTCAACCGGCTCATTAGGGTAAAGCTGAAAATGAAAACCATCCACCAGCGATGGGCTGACCTGAATTGCCGTGCTCCAGAGGATGTCTACCAGATTTACGTTGCCTACTGCTCCCGTAAGTTAATTATCCTTGTAGAGCTAGTGAAATCCATCAACCATAAAATGACTCTTCAATCATGTTTTTATAATGTCGTTTTTATCCACAAAGGATAAGTGCCCCCCACTCTGAAATTATGGTAAATAAGTCCTCCCCCCACCTAGCAAGCAGTGACCCAGACAGCTCACTGTGGGAGGGCCACTCAGGCCACACAGGGATGGAGGACCCAAGTCAGAAGTGGACGAGGTGGTGGGCGAACCAGAGGAGTCAGCTGGAGAGAAGAGGTGGTGGTGACTTTGCTCGTGGAGGTGGCAGAGGAGTCTGAGGAGGAGGGTTGCCTGTCTCAGGTGGGGAGTCTGGAGGAGAAGGCAGCAGACTCCCCACTACTCTAGGTTGTTGTACAAGCTTAGATGAGGCTGGTCCCACTGACTTGGACTTCAACACACTAAGTCAGGCTGAAGCTTCTTCCCCACTCAGCCCTTCCTGGATGGTGGCCAGCATTTTGTCCATTGGTGTGTCTGCTTGATGTCTTTAAAGTTGGCTGGCTATTGTCTACCTGAAAAATGTGTTTCTCATGTAAGTTTTTGTTTGTCTTTCATATTATTTCAGGGCATTACTGGCCGGAGACATTCTTCCTCCTTCTCAAGGTGAATTTTTACCTGCAAACATACATCACAACTATCTGCTGTGTTGCCTCTGACTTTTGACTTTTTTTTCCTTTCCACAGTCAAGTGACTTCTGCTTCGGCATCTGCACCAGGGGTGCTGTCGTCTTTCCCCATAGCTGTGATGGGAGTAACTTTACAGCTAGCTTTACAGCTATTTTTACTATGTTGTGCATAATGGTTTACCTCCTAGATGGCAGCCAACTATGTATTGTCATCAACCCTGTTCGGTCGCCTTGTTTAGGTGCCAACATCGGTATGAATGAGCCACAACTGTGTGTTCCTTTAAGCTGAAGCCCTTGACCATTTACATACTTGCCTGTCCCCCTATTTTGGGGGGTCCGACACAGGGCTAGATTGGCCACATGTTTCTGCGTACACTCCTTCACAGACTGTGTGTGTGTCTATTTGTATTGATGTCTTGACCAATCCGATTCTCGACTTTGGCTCAGCCAGCTGTTGTTAAGTTAAAGATTGCACATAGCATTTATGTGGGCCACACCTACTCCCAGATGTGTGTTGGGGTTATTTGCTGATCTACACTTGCTCTGCCTCAGACAAACTCAGGATTTTTGTGGAAGATTTTGCTCGTTGCTTGGGGAGCACGGATGCAAATTTTAAACTTATTTGCCCAGCCACAAAAAGCATGTTTGTGCTTAATCCAAAACAAGCAAAGTGTGGCCTAGTTGTGATGTGTTACACATATGGTACAATAGTCTGGTGTTGTTTCTTGCCGTCATTGCTAACCTTCTGTTTTTTTTACAGAATGCATTCAGAGGCATCAAAGGTTATTGGCCTATGTTTTGGAGTCCTGGGCAATGCTGCTGGACATGCAAGAGAAGATGCTGGCTGGTGGGAAAAGTAGTTGTAGGATGACTCACCAAGTGTTGTAGCCATGTTTGTTATAAAAATGTTCTATTTTTGTACAAGTGTGTGTGTGTGTGTGTGCTTTCATAGGCTCATGTGTTAGGAATGGTTTATTGTATTTTTGCCTTAAGACCAAAGAAAAGGCTTATGAGTGGCTTGGACCGTGCAGTGACCCCTGAATTTACTACTCATGCAGTCTTCTCTTTATGGTAGATTGATGCGCCTACATCCTGGATATAGTTGTTCACTTGTTGGCTGTTGTGAAGGGGTTTCTCTTCATCATGGAAATTATCCTGCGATCATCCACCCCTGGTTGTCTCCGGTGGGTGTCTAGGTCTTTTTGCATTGATGAGTTCACTAGTGTTTTCTTTCTTTCTCAGTATGTACCAAACTGTAGATTTACCACTCCCAATAATGTAGCAACTTATTGGATGTTTTTTTCTGTTTTTGCAGCTTAAAGTCATACTTTAGTCACACTATAAAAAACGCTATACTCACCTTTTATTTCCTCACAGGCTATCACTGCTAGTCTGGTGCTTTCAAACTTACCAGATAGCCCGATGTCAGAGCCCTGCCACACGCCGATCCTTCTTCATTTACTGCATCATCTCATGACACTGCTGTGCTATTGGAGATGATGCGGTGCATTACAGGACTTATAGTACATCCCCCTCCATTGCAGTGAATGGAGAGGGGTGTGGCATAGTTCATGTGACGTGATGCATTGTTGCCAATAGCACAGCGGTGTCATGAGACGATGCAGTGGAAGAGGAAGGACATAAGGCTACCTGGTAAGTTTGAAAGCACCGGCCTAGCAGCAATAACATGTGGAGGAATGAAAGATAAGTATACCATTTTTTATATTGTGACTAAAGTACTTTAAGGATGGCCTGCTCCACCTGTATGGAGAGCTCCTTTGACCGCATGTTTTCTTCACTGCAAAATCTTCCAGAATCAAAATCAACTCTAGGACTTTTATCTGCTTAACTAAGAATGACATAATGAATGAATTGTACACCCCTGCCCATCAAACAGCCTTTGAGTGAATTGTCCAATTACTTTTGGCCCTTTAAAAACAAGGCGGCATATGTTAAGGAGCTGAATCTCCTAAATCCCCCCTCCACCAATTTTAATGTGGATACCGTCAAATGAAAGCTGAAGTCTGGACTTTATACCCATGTCCATTATATAACTATAACTTAATTGTGTTTCAGTAAATAGGTAAAACAAAAATTATGGACCTAACTGTAGATTTTAATTAAAAAAAAAGTTCCAAGGTTTTTACAAATAAAAAAAATAACGTTTTTATAAATGAATATGCTGTGTTGTGTCCTTTATTATCCAAACAGGCTTAAGGCAGGGTGCAGCAGGTCATGCTGGAGTGGATGAGGGTGTCTGAAAGAAGTAGGTGGAAGAAGTTAAGAACACAAAAAAAGAAAAAGTTGAGTGACAGTGCGGGGACTACATGGGATACCCCCCCAGAAACCAGCTGGGAGAAGGTAAGTCACACAACAGGGATGAACACTACATAGGATGCCCCTCCAGGATCCAACAGGGAGAAGGTAGGTCACACAACAGTTATGAACACTACATGGGATGCTCTGTCTTGAACCAGGAGAAACAGGAAGAAGGAGGTGTGTATCAATGCAGCCATGCACACTACATTGAGATCAAAGTACTCTGCAACAACATACAGCTGAAAACAGGTACAAACTCCAAGACAAGTTTGCAGGCCAGAACCCTAATTGCTTGGCTAAACCCTATGCGTAAGCACTTACGATCGCTTACACCTAGCTGACAAAATCTCGGGATGCGAGCAAACAAGTAATCATGCTGAGGCTCTGAATCATGCTTGTTGCCTAAAGATGGAGAATCACTGTTCAAATACCTGTGTGGAATCATTCACAAAATGTGGACAACTTTGGAAGATACAAGGCAAAACAAGGCAAAAGTAGTCAAACACATGTCAAGGCTTCAACATATGTCTCTTACGTTCACACAAGCACTGGGCAGCTGTTTTCAGAGTGTGTTATGTGGGCCAAAGATGCCAAGTCCTTTCCAATGTTATCAAGAATACAAATGCATATGGGCCCTACTGTATGTGAGGAGCTTCACATACCTGCAAATTGCTCCAGACTCAGAGACCCAGAACACAGGGGAAACCAAGAACAAATAACATGAGAGTGTGTGAGAACATTACCCAACATGCCCTAAGGCACAACCAGCAGACACATTCACAGCTGTGCCCTTACAGACATGTCAGCTTGGCTGCAGGCAGACAAGGCTGCTGGTGGGTTGCCTTGGTGACTGGGGTTTGCTTCCGCATGGGAGGGCATCTGCTGTTTCGTGCCAGGTTGGGATTCCAGGGGCTGGTCTCCATCAGAGCAGAATCATCATCCTCGCCTATTGAGGAAGCAAAATAAACACATTGAACACACTCATGCTAACCAAAATGGGAAACTGAGTGAAGCAAAAGGACACATTTAGCTTCACCCAATGTTGTGGGATCCCTAACATCCAACCACTGCAGCTGAAAGGCAGGGATATGGGGTTTCAACATCAGCTCATATTTCCTAAATTCATTGATTGGCCCTTCCAATACCCCACGCTCAATTAGCAGTTCAGGCTCCATTATCTTCTTGAGGGCCCAGAACAAGTTATAATAGTGCTTCTTTGTGGATTTGGTGCTGCATTGATGTGCAGCCATGCAATTGAGGATCTCAGCAATCCCTGGCCAGATCTTGTTACGTTCTGTCCTGCTCAAACCCTGACTGGGAGCCAAACAAGACAGATCATTTGGCCAAGGCGAGCTTCACCAGCGTAATATTATCTGCAAGTTTAAATTCAGCCTCACACTTGGCAAGCTGAGGACCCAAGCACCTCCTGCAGCAACTCCACTGGGGCCTGCCAGATTTTGCTCCTTTTCATCAAGTTTGATGGGCTGGCCCTGACTGCCCACCACACTGGTTTGGGAAATCTCTTGTGTGGGCAAGGCAATCACAGCAGCAGCAACCACAGCCCTGGGTGAACCACCTTGACCTCTCAACACACCCCAATCTCTGGGGCTGCGGCCAAAAGGGTACTGCCCTGGGGCAAACCTGGCTCGTCTAGTCTGTGGCATCCTGACAGGCTTCTTCCTCACCAACCCAAACAAACAGGATGACAACTCCCTGTGTGAAAAAGCTTGCCCTGAACTTGCTCAACATTTATGAAGTTGCACAGCCAATCAGGCACAGGGCATCACTACAAATGCTACCAATGGAAATACAAGTAGGTTTTGCGCACAGGCGCAGAAGCTGGAAACACTTATCAGCATGCAGCAGCATGCGTTAATGGCTTTTCAAAAGCAAATTAGTGTTTTGTGTTTGTGGCTAGCGGGGGGGGGGAGGAAGATGGCAAACGTGGCCCTTGTGCACTCAATTAGTGACTGGAGATAAGTATAAAAGGATGCTGTGGAATGCAGCAAAATTGATTTATGACCTATAACTAGAGATGAGCGAATTTTTTAAAAGTTCGATTCGGCCGATTCGCCGAACTTTCCTGAAAAATTTGTTTCGGTCCGAATTTATTTGCGGCGAATCGCTATTAAAAACTGCTATTTCTGGCCTTCCAAGAGCCTCAATAGGGTTGTAGAACATTTTTCCTTGCTGTAACATGCATAGGATGCTTGCTGGGTTACTGAAATAATACTGTAAAGAAGTATGACATGCAGATCAGAGGCATCGCTATTAGAATCGCTGTCGCAGAGCTGCACAATTACAGAGCCTTGAGGTAACATCAGCATAAGGAGTCCATATATTGCTTGAAAAACACACCCTGGAGTTGGCAGCAGCATAAGGAGCCCATATATTGCCTGAAAGACACATCGGAGTTGGCAGCAGCTTGGGGAACCCATATACTGCCTGAAAAACACACTGGAGTTGGCAGCAGCAGCATAAGGAGCCCATATATTGCCTGAAAAACACATTGGAGTTGGCAGCAGCATTAGGAGCCCATATATTGCCTGAAAGACACACCCTGGACTTGGCAGCAGCATGAGGAGCCCATATATTGCCTGAAAAGCACAATGGAGTTGGCAGCAGCATAAGCAGCCCATATATTGCCTGAAAAACACATTGGAGTTGGCAGCAGCATAAGCAGCCCATATATTGCCTAAAAGACACACTGGAGTTGGCAGCAGCATTAGGAGCACATATATTGACTGAAAAACACACCCTGGAGTTGGCAGCAGCATAAGGAGCCCATATATTGCCTGAAAAAAAGCATCCTGGAGTTGGCAGCAGCATGGGAAGCCCATATATTGATTGAAAGACACACCCTGGAGTTGGCAGCAACAGCATAAGAAGCCCATATATTGCCTGAAAAACACATTGGAGTTGGCAGCAGCATAAGCAGCCCATATATTGCACGAAAGACACACCCTGGAGTTGGCAGCAGCATTAGGAGCACATATATTGCCTGAAAAACACACCCTGGAGTTGGCAGCAGCATGGGGAGCCCATATATTGCATGAAAAACACACTGGAGTTGGCAGCAGCAGCATAAGGAGCCCATATATTGCCTGAAAGACACACTGGAGTTGGCAGCAGCATTAGGAGCCCATATATTGCCTGAAAGACACACCCTAGAGTTGGCAGCAGCATGGGGAGCCCATATATTGCCTGAAAAACACACTGGAGTTGGCAGCAGCATGAAGAGAACATATACAGATTTTGGACACATATATCTTATCCTAAGAATATTAATAAAAATTAAGATTAACTTAAAGCATTTCCTCAATAATTACTTGTGGTCTGATGCGGAAGAATGTCTGTAACTGGAGAGCAGCGCCTTAAATCTGTTTTGCACTATTCATATCTCTGAAGTGTTGGTCTGGCACCATGATCAATCTACTCTGATGCATCAGGCATTGGTGGGTGATCCATGCCCTATTCATTTTTACGCAGGCCAGTCTCTCAAAAAAACATTTTTCAAGCAAACTGGAGCACACTGAACTGCCCTCATCAGAGCATCACATACGCACATCTAAGAGTTTTACGACTTTGTTCCTGTTAAAGTCTTCAGGGCCTAGTTACTACTTAGTGAAAGGCCATAGATAGTTGCACACCTGCTGCTGTTATCAACAAATCCTGTTTTAAGCATAGTGTAGCATTTTGTCCTCCCCTCATATACGCACTATAAGTATGCAGAGTTGCAGAGGCCTAAATTCATCAAGCAGAGGTCGCAGCAGACTAGAGGTGAGTGGAAGCAGGAGTCTCAATGAGAGGCCTGATCTCCCGGTATCAGCTAGGGGTCGTGTCTCAACCAGCAACCCATCTGCCATCATCACAAGTGACATGTGACACCCCCAGTCAAATGTCGGTTATATCTTATGCTTTGGGTTCAGCTCTGATAGAGAAAAATCAGCAGCTACTGCCCAGCCAAGAAATGGAGGAGACACTCGCCGCTTCTTCCACTAGGCGGGCAAGTAGTGATAAGGAGAGTGGCGTGGGAGGTGGTGTTGCAAGCGTTTTGGCTTCTTAAGCAGACACTGTTGAGGAACCTGAGGAGGACATCAGTGAGTTTTGAGGGCACTTATAAAGGTTTGGAGTGATGGAGAGTGACGGATTTAGCTGTCAGCATGGTGGCAGAAGGGGAAAGTCTGGAGGGAAATGTGCTCGGGGTAGACCACTTGCTGCGCAGCAGGCTACCTTCCCAGGAGGTAGTGGAAGAGGGTCCCCGGAGTCGGCGGCGGCGGCAGCAGCAGTGAATTGGTGCAGACTGTTGGTAGGAAAATCAGCTACTCGGCATTGTGGCAGCTTTTCATCAAGCATCCGCAGGAGATGGCTATATGAAAGATGTATAGGCAGAAGGGGAAGTGTGGCCAGGGTCCCAATGTTGGCCCCACAGCCCTGCGTCAACATTTGCAGCGTCACCATAAAATGGCCTGGGAGAGTTGGTTTCAAAGTGGTGGTCCAGCCTGCTGCATTACCCAGTGGCAGGCAGCTCCCTGTTCCAGCCAGCTAAAGCTCCAGCACCTCCTGTGTGTCATACCCATCCTCTGTCACTCCAGATGCTCCTTTTAATCTGAGTCAGTCATTCTGCCAGCAATCCATTGACCAAGCCATGTCCAAGGGACAACAGTATGTGCCCACTCATCCAACGCGCAGAAGCTTAATGTGCTCCTGTATTAGTTGCTGGTACTGCAGTCCCAGGTGGTGGACCTTTCAGAGAACTGATGGCTTGTGCCGAGCCGAGGTGGAGAGTCCCAGCCTGTCATTTCTTTGCGAAGAAGGCAGTACCAGCCCCATTTTGTTAAACAGAAGGTGGGCCAGTCCTTGAGACTGTCAGTGTGTACCAAAGTGCATGGCAGCGCCTACGTCTGGAGCTGTAACTACGGTCAGGGACAATACATACAAGGCCCACTGGGGGATTGTGGTTCCTGCACAACCACAACAGCAACTTGGACAGGTCCCGCCGTTGTGGCCTCCACGCTCCTAGGCTGTTGTGCCTGTGACAGTGCACTTGTCTATTTTGGTACATGGATGTGCACATGTTTTTTGCACATGTTATAAAATAAAAGAATGACATATAAAATTTATCAAATTATTTTTTTGGGTTAATTTTGTTTTTTTTTCATTTTTTTTTTTTTTTTTTTTTTTTTTTTATATTTTGTAAATTTTTTTCCAATTTTATTGTTCATTTTTTTGTATTTTTTTGTTTTTAATTTTTTAGTGCCCTTTCAGCCTACCATGTGTGCAGGACACAGCGGTTTCACGCTGTTCTTCACATGGTTTGCCTTGGCGCACGGAGTCACACATGGGGGAACTGCTAAAAATTATTAATCAATAAATGAAATCATGGCTTACTCCACGAAAACAGCAAATGGGAACCATGGTGACCGACAATGGGAAGATGTAAGATGTTGGTTCCTTTGTTAACTTTAACAAGTACTATTGGGCCATCCATTCCAGATACAATCTCAGCTATGAGAAATCCAGGACTGAATATTGGGCCGAAACCAACAATCGATGAATGGATTTAATTTAAAGAGAGTCGGTTACATTACAGAAAAAGTAATCATATGAACGGTGTAAATATGATGTAAAGACAAGCGTTTCCTGAAGTCTGCAAGACATCCTAACAACGGGAAGGAAACTTTGCATGCACTTCAGCCACTCCTACACCGCCAAGCACACCCTTCTTGAGCTACAGCGTCAGAGCGGTATCCCCCAACATAGTCTGATTTGCGATGTTTCCACCCGTTGGAATTCCACCCTCCATATGTTGGATCGACTATACGAACAGAGAAAAGCCATAACCGATTTCTTGATGATCCAAGCTGATAGGGGGACTCCCCTGTGTAACTTCAATGTAAACCAGTGGCAGTTCATACGTGACACCTGCCGTTTGCTCAGGCCCTTTGAGCAAGCCACTTTATTAGTCAGTCGCCAGGACTACGGGATGAACGATGTGATTCCACTGCTTCATGTACTACAACACATGTTGGAAACCATGGCTGGTCAGGGCACTGGAGACATGGCACCTACATTTCACGGCCACATGAAGCCTGTGGGGGCTGAAGTAGAGGAGGAGGAGGAGGAGGGGATGGGGCACAGCGAAGCACAGTTTAGGCTTGGCAAAATTGCCATTTTTTCTAGTCATCTGACAGGAGAGGAGAAGCAGGAGCAGCCAGAGGAGCTAGAGGGTTGTGAGGAAGGCAAGACAGAGGACCCAGCCTCACCGTGGCAGTATGCTGTGGAGATGGAGACAGGTAGTCCCTCCGAGTCACTTGCACAAATGGCACGATGCATGCTCATGTGCTTTCGTAGTGACCGTAGAATTGTCTCTATTTGTCAGCGGGATGACTTCTGGCTCTCCACCTTATTGAAGCATTTTTGGGGGCATTTTTTACACCCACTGAGATGGAGGACAAACTGACCTACTACAGAGACATTCTACGTAGTCAGTTGGCCAATGCCTATCGGCGTCATCGTCCATACTCTCGCAGGTCTGACTCGGGAGGCCCTCTGCGTTCACCTTCCACTGCCATGGCTGCTGGGGGGGTGGCAGGAGCAGCAGCAGCAGCTCCATCAGCAGTCTCAGTCTTCAGTCGGTAATGAGTAGCTTTCTTCACCCGCATAATGAGGCTACTCATGAGCAGCAGGAAGACCTGGAGCAGGGCCTGAACCAGCCGGTCGTGTCATACCTTGAAATGACCATACCAACGCACCTTGAGGATCCGCTGGACTTCTGGGCAGCCAAACTTGACTTGTGGCTGCAACTGGCAGAGTTTACCCTGGGAAAGCTGTCCTGCCCGGCCAATAGTGTGCCATCTGAGTGGGTGTTTAATGCGGTGGGGGCCATAGTCACGCCAAGGGGAACTCGTCTGTCCACAAAAAATGTGGAGTAACTCACCTTTGTGAAGATGAATCAGGCATGGATCAGCCAGGATTCCCACCCACCAATGGCTGATCCATGGTAGTAGCTGATGCATGGTAGCTCCTTATGCTGCTGCCAACTCCAGGGTGTGTCTTTCAGGCAATATTTGGGCTCCTTATGCTGCTGCTGCCAACTCCAGGGTGTGTCTTTTAGGCAATATATGGGCTCCTTATATTGCTACTGCCAACTCCAGGGTGTGTCTTTCAGGCAATATATGGGCTCCTTATGCTGCTGCTGCCAACGCCAATGTGTGTAGACACATGCTAGCATTTGGGATGCCCCCCCCCCCCGGTGAAAGGCAATGGCTGCTTTAAAAGTGAAAAAGTGCCTTTTTTAACAAAATGCAAAAGGTTAGTAGACAGGTACTCTTAAAATATTTATGCTAGTATTTGGGATGCCCCCTGGTGAAAGGCAAAGGCTGCTTTAAATGTGAAAAAGTGCCTTTTTTAACAAAATGCAAAAGGTTAGTAGACAGGTACCGTATTTGCCGGCATATAAGACGACTTTTTCCCCCTGTAAAACATGCCTCCCAGTGGGGGGGTCGTCTTATACGCCGGGTGCACCTTATACGGTGAGGGTGAGGGGGTGGCCATTGCGGCTGGCTGGCCTGCCCGTCCCTGCTGTTCCTGTCACCGCCGCTCTCATACACACTAACACACACACACACATTCATGCTTACTTCACTTCCTGGCTGTTGCGCGCTGGTCATCGGTGGGCGTGTCCCAGATGGCCGCCGTCCAATGAAAACAATGGACGCTGGCCATCTGGGGCACGCCCACCGACGACCAGCGCGCAACAGCCAGGAAGTGCCTGTAAGCATGAATGTGTGTGCGTGTTTGTGTGTATGAGAGCGGCGGCGGTGGCGGCGGCGACAGGAACAGCAGGGACGGGCAGACCGGCCCTCCGACCATCGGTAAGTGTGTGAGCCGCGGGGCGGGAGTGGGGCCACTCGCTGGCTGTACTAAGGGATGCCCCCATGCCTGTATTGAGGGATGCCCCCATGCCTGTATTGAGGGATGCCCCCATGCCTGTACTGAGGAATGCCCCCATGCTTGTACTGAGGGATGCCCCCATGCCTGTACTGAGGGATGCCCCCATGCCTGTACTGAGTGATGCCCCCATGCCTGTATTGAGGGATGCCCCCATGCCTGTATTGAGGGATGCCCCCATGCCTGTACTGAGGGATGCCCCCATGCTTGTACTGAGGGATGCCCCCATGCCTGTACTGAGGCATGCCCCCATGCCTGTACTGAGTGATGCCCCCATGCCTGTATTGAGGGATGCCCCCATGCCTGTACTGAGGGATGCCCCCATGCTTGTACTGAGGGATGCCCCCATGCCTGTACTGAGGCATGCCCCCATGCCTGTACTGAGTGATGCCCCCATGCCTGTATTGAGGGATGCCCCCATGCCTGTACTGAGGGATGCCCCCATGCTTGTACTGAGGGATGCCCCCATGCCTGTACTGAGGGATGCCCCCATGCCTGTACTGAGTGATGCCCCCATGCCTGTATTGAGGGATGCCCCCATGCCTGTACTGAGGGATGCCCCCATGCCTGTACTGAGGGATGCCCCCATGCCTGTACTGAGGGATGCCCCCATGCCTGTACTGAGGGATGCCCCATGACTGTACTGAGGGATGCCCCCATGCCTGTATTGAGGGATGCCCCCATGCCTGTACTGAGGGATGCCCCATGCCTGTACTGGGGGATGCCCCCATGCCTGTACTGAGGGATGCCCCCATGCCTGTATTGAGGGATGCCCCCATGCCTGTATTGAGGGATGCCCCCATGCCTGTATTGAGGGATGCCCCCATGCCTGTATTGAGGGATGCCCCCATGACTGTATTGAGGGATGCCCCCATGACTGTTTTGAGGGATGCCCCCATGACTGTATTGGGGGATGCCCCCATGACTGTAAGAAGCCAGAAAGTATGACTGTAAGAAGCCACCCAGGGACTCTGGGGAAGGGAATTAACATGTTGAAATAAAATCTGATGTTCTTTTACGTTTTATTTGGTGTGCGGAAGAGGGAGTAGTCTTATATGGTCAGTATATAACAAACTCTATATTTTGAGTGGAAATGTTTGGGGGTCGTCTTATACGCCCAGTCGTCTTATACGCCGGCAAATACGGTACTCTTAAATATTTATGCTAGTATTTCAGATGCCCCCTGGTGAAAGGCAAAGGCTGCTTTAAACGTGAAAAGTGACTTTTTTAACAAAATGTAAAAAGTTAGTAGACAGGTACTCTTAAAATATTAATGCTAGTATTTGGGATGCCCCCTGGTGAAAGGCAAAGGCTGTTTTAAACATGAAAAAGTGCCTTTTTTAACAAAATGCAAAAGGTTAGTAGACAGGTACTCTTAAAATATTTATGCAAGTATTTGGGATGCCCCCTGGTGAAGGCAAAGGCTGCTTTAAACGTGAAAAAGTGAAGTTTTTTTAACAAAATGCAAAAGGTTAGTAGACAGGTACTCTTAAAATATTAATGCTAGCACGCTTTTTAAAGAATGACACCAGGAAAAGGAAAAGCTAAATAGGTAGGTGTGTTATTAACACTAAATAGGCTTCAAAGCTAATGCAAACACTGTAAACTGTCGCTCTTCTTCTTTCTCTGGCTCTATTTGTCCCTCGCTCCTTCTATTCCTTGTTGTGTCTATCTCTCCCTCTATCTATCTATCTATCTATCTATCTATCTATCTATCTATCTCTCGCTCTCTCTGCGTGATCTGCTCTGGCCGCAATGCAGTGTCATACAAACATAGAAACATAGAAGGTTGACGGCCATACGGTCCATCTAGTCTGCTCTTATGTGTATACTGTATGTACTCTTTATCTTAGGATAGATGTATGCCTATCCCAGGCATGTTTAAATTCAGTGACTGTTGATTTTTTAACTACCTCTGCTGGAAGTTTGTTCCAAGCATCTACTACTCTTTCTGTAAAATAATATTTTCCAACATTGCTCCTAATCTTCCCCCCGACTAGCTTTAGGTTGTGTCCCCTTGTTTCTTCTTAAAAACACTTCCCTCCTGAACCTTATTCAGTCCTTTTATGTATTTAAAGGTCTCATTCATGTCCCCCCTCTCCCTTCTTCCTCCAGACTTTGAATAATGTCTTTTTGCAGGTAAGGTCTTCAGAACTGCACACAGTATTCTAGCTGTGGTCTTACCAGGGCTCTATATAGCGGCATCACAACCTCCCTTTTCCTACTGGTGATGCCTCGAGCTATGCAGCCGAGCATCCTGCTTGCTTTTCCCACTGCCTGGCTACACTGTCCACTCATCTTGCAGCTATCAGTAATCAGTACCCCTAAATCTCTCTCCTCGAGTTCCTGGCTAACACAGTACTGCCCATACGGTACTCAGAGCAGGAATTCCTTCTACCCAAGTGCGTGATTTTACATTTAGAGACATTAAACTCTAGTTTCCACGGTTTTGACCATCTATCCAATAAAGCTAAATCATTTTCCATGTTGCAGACACCTCCAAGAATATCCACCCTATTACTAACCTTTGTATCATCAGCAAACGGGCAAACTTTTTCTACCAAGCCTTCTCCTATGTCACTTACAAATATCGTAAAAAGAATGGGGCCCAGGACAGAGCCTTGTGGCACACCATTTGTAACTCGCCTTTGTTCCGATTGCACGCCATTAACAACAACTCTCTGATATGATCCTTCAGCCAACTGGAAATCCACTGAACTATCCAGGGATTGAGTCCTACCTTCAATAACTTATCTATGAGCTCTTTATGTGGTACAGTGTCAAAGGCTTTGCTAAAATCCAGATAGGCGATATCCACAGCACCACCTTCATCTAACACTTTATTGACATTGTCAAAGAAATCAATTAGATTGGTCTGAGTGTTTTTTGATTAATTTGACCACTATAGATGTTATCTAACTGGCCTGTAATTACTGGCTTCTTCTCTACTCCCCTTCTTATGGATTGGTATGACATTGGCCATTCTCCAATCATCTGGAACCTCACCAGTTGAAAGGGAATGGTTAAGCAAATCAGCCAGAGGGGCTGCAATCACAAATCGAAGTTCCCTTAGAACTCTGGGGTGGATTACATCTGGACCCATTGCTTCACGTACCTTTAGATGTGCCAGCTCGGCTAAGACATCAGCCTCCAGAAACTCCGGAGCTGTACCCTCCCAGCTGGAAGCTGTGCTATGGCCATGCCTGCTACGATTTGAAAATACTGAACAAAAGTAGCCATTCAGATGGTCAGCCACAGCATTATCTCCATTAATATAATTATTTTAACTATTTCTAATTTTTGAGACTGCACTGTTTTTCTTCTTTCTATCACCAACATATCGGAAAAAGGTTTTATCTCCCCTCTTCATAGATTTGCCCATTTCTCCCTCCTTTTGCCCTTTAGCAGTCCTTATAATCAGCTTTGCTTCCCTCTGTTTAATTTTATACGCCTCTCTGTCAGCTAAACTTCCACTAACTTTATACTTCTTATAGGCAGAATTCTTTTCTTTTATGATAGTGCTGACTTCCCAAGTAAACCATAGCGGTTTCTTCTTCCTTTTATTCTTGCTAGTTTGTTTCACATATTGTTTAGTTGCCTTTAAGGTGGCCGTTTTTAATAGTGACCACTGGGCACTCCCTTCTGCTACTCTGTTCCACTCACCTAATTCCCTTTCTACATAGTCTGCCATTTCCTTGAAGTTTGTTTTCCTAAAGTCTAACACTTTGGTTCTGTTGTGTCGGAATGAGCTTCCGCAAAATGGGCGCCACTTATATAGGGCTGTGACATCATCGGGAAGCCTGGCTGCTGATAGGTAGCATGTGACGCCTACCAAGGACTCCTTGCCCCATGGGACATGTCCTGACATGTGGATCCACCATCTAAGATGGCCTGGATAGTAATAAATGGAGTTTTAAGGAAGTGATTCGAGCGATCGAATCGCGACGATATTCGGAATTGAGACGAATCAAATTTTTCCTGACATTTGTAATGAATTTGGGTTCATCAGATTCGATTGGCTCATCTTTACCTATTACATTTGCCAAGGTGTTGTGTGTTTCTGATTTTGGAGTAGGAGTACACTGTGTAAGGCCATGCTAAACTAGCTGTTCTGTGTGCTACAGGCAAAGGTAGTCTGTCTGTTGGGTGCACTGTTTGCTAGTAGGTCTGGGCTTTGTGGCATCAATTGTGTTTCCTCTGGCTCCGACATCTGCTGTAGTAAGCTAAGATTGAGGAGCACACTACAAGCCAGAATTGTATTTTACACCTTGTCTGGTCTGTCTAGCATCTCCCCTCTTGACCTGGCCAACTTAAAGCGGACCTTCACCCTGAATAAGAATCTATTTATATGTTTCCCACACCCTGTACATACAGATTACCCACATTAAAAAACATCCTATCTGCATCTACTGCATATTATGTGCCTTTAAACATCCAAGATGGCAGCTCATGGAGCATCAGACAGCCTGCAAACAGGAAGTGACGTCTGAGTGTGGCGCTCTGCATTCTGGGATTGCTGTCCTTTCCCTGATCCCAGATCTGCTCTTTTTGTGCAAAGCACAGATATAACCCCGCCCCCTGTACATTATTTTGCTTTCCTCTCCTCAAATTTCTGCTCAATGAAGAAAAGTTGCAATGCATCAAAATTTTATTGCCTGGCAGGGATCCCCAATGTGCTAGGTAGTGCATTGATGGGACCCCTTGAGCCCAGGAACTGCACTTTGGCAACAGTAAAAGTTTCCATTCATGAAACTCATGTTTTTTTGCGATCACGAGATGCGGCTGCATGCAGTAACATCGAGGGTTCCTGTGCTCATGCCATGATGGCTATTTGTTCCAAGAATTAGTCCTGTACAGGAAATTTGATGATCAAGAAATGCCTGTTGGCTACTAGGTAAGTAAGGGTGGAAGCTGTAAGTCAGAACAATATTTAACCAGCTTTAAAATGGGAGGAGTGGAAAAAGAGACCAAACAGAGACCAAAATTGCAAAGATCAGGGTTGTGTGAGCATTTAGTGTGTAACTAACATTAAAACGTGTTTCTATTTAGGTGATTCTGGATACAGCCAAAAGACCTGGTTGATGACCCCGGTGCGCAATCCACAGAGGACACCTGATGTGCGCTACAATGCAGCTCACCGAAAGTCCTGATGCATTGTGGAACGAACTATCAGCCAGCTAAAAACATGCTCAGGTTTGGCCTGGCCAGGAAGGAATATGCTATACAGCACAGAGATGGTTTCAAATATCATCCAGGCTGTCAGGAACCGCTTACCTGATCCCCATTCCAGCGACGTCTCCAGGCGGCCAGCCGCAGCTGTCACTGTGCGGCGGCCGCGCCGGGCGGCGGCAGCTCGAGCAGCGTCGGCTTGAGCGGCGCCCAGCTCAGCCACGCCCCCCGCTTCCTCCTCCAGCAGACGTGCTCGCGCGCGGCCGCGAGCACGTGTCTGTTATGCCCTCCGGCGGCGCTGTGCTGTGCGAGCCCGCCGGAGGATCAATTAAAGGGCCAATGAGCCCTAGGGGATTGGGGGCTTCGCCCTCTTCTGCTCTGCGGGCCAATCAGCCCCATTGATATCTTGGCCTTTACCTCCTCCCTTCTTGCCAGCCAATTACCCTTAGGAATCCTACGTGCACCAATCAGTACACTGCTCCCTCAGACCTGTCCCTATAAAGGCAATTCCCTCTCAGTTGTGAATTGCCTGTGATAGCGCCTGTTGCCGATTTGATTGTACTGACCATTCTCGATCCTGAACCCTTGTTGCCGACCTCTCCCTTTATTGATGCCTCTTGATCCTTAAACCCTGTTGCCGACCTCAGCCTGTACCCCGACTACGTCTTGCCTGATCCTTGGTGCCACTACGATCTCTGCCTACCTGTTATCGACCTATTGCCTGTTTCTCGACTTCCGTCACTCACGCTCCAGTTATTGGTTCTCCAGATCTCTCCATATAAGCTTGCATCCATTGAGCCAATAAGTCCTGGGGGCAACCGATCCCGTGTAGGCGTACTTGCGTCCCGGCAAGCGGGGGCTCCTATAGGTGAAGCTGGCTGTGGAGATTGGGGGTTGCGAGCTCATCTAGAGGTCTGGAGTTACCCCCTAGGGTGACACAGGCTTACTGTGTTCTACACAATCTCTACATACTACATCAGATGGAAGAGCCATAGGAAATGCAGTTGTTGCCCGAAGTTCCATATATGCCCGCAGGCAGTGCCGAAAACTCACAGACTGACTTTGTTCGTGGGCTCAGGTGATTGCTTCATTCTTTGGGACAAGTGGCAAGAAATGTGCATTGAATCATGCACTTGGAACAGCAGGGAGACATTGGTGCCCAGGTAAAGCAAAGTTCTGCCAATGCAAAAAAAATGTGTGGACAATCATGAGACAATAGCAGGACAACAAAAATTGAGCAGAGCCATTGACAGTGAAAGTAATAGAAAAATAAACACTTTAGCCAACTAACATTTTTGTATTTTATCCTTTGTAGGCACAGTAAAGGAGTCCCAAGACTTGGTGCGAGGGAGTTTGGCTTTGGGCCCCCAGAAATTCTCAGATTAGTTTACAAAACCTGCATTTAATTAGTAAGTGCTTTTGTTTGTATTTTGCTGATTTTGGAACAAAAATGCAGTAAATTAGGTTAACAGATCTGTCTGTGTTGGATTCGCTTTTGTTAGGTTAAAGGGTAATTACACGTTCGATGGCATTGTTTAAAGTTTCCATTATTATGTGCCAAAATGATGTCTTCAATGTGTTAAGCTTTACCATTTTACCAGTTAACCATTTCCCTAGCAACAATGTGTATACCTTAGCAATGTAAATCAACTGGTGTATTAGATGTACAGACCAGAGACTTCCTCACTCTAGCTTGCTAATCATCTGATTGGCTAAGACACAGGCAACAGGCTTAATCCATTCTGCTGTAATTCAAATTATTCAGAAAGGGAGGATCACAATCTTGTGTGCCAGTAGCTAAAGGGTTACTGTGAGCCTTCCCAGCTGGGAAGGGTCATTACTGCTGCTTGACTTAACCAAAGCTGCTGACGTGCTCACCTGTTACAGTGGAAGGATTCTGGGACACGTAGTCAGTACATTTTACCCAGAAAAAACACTCCCATCTTTGGATCACAGACACAAAGGAATATAAGAAACTTGGAAGCAGCATACTGATAATTAAATAATGGGTCTGGGGGCCCAATCTGAACACAAATGTTTATTTTACATCCCAGTAGAGGAAAACAATAAGGCAAAACACCAAAAACATGAAAAAAAGGAGGTTTTTCTTTAAACAATGCAGGTGTGACATCACTAAAATAGGGAAAGATTGATTAACAATCACACAGTGGAAATCGGGGATCTAGGTACATGAGTGCCAATAGCTCATAACATTTATCAGTCGAACAACAAAAGGTACAGTGCCAGTTTGGCTGCAGCCATGGACACTGTTTGCGCCATTTGCCAGTTTGCGGTCCTATATGCACTGCTCGGCAGTAGCCAAAATAGCACTGATTGGCGCAATAAATAAATTAAGCTCAATATATATATATATATATATATATTTATATATATATACATAGGGGTGATTTACTAAGTTCACTACAGTTCACTACTTGACATAAAAGCACGTTCGCCAGTGAGTAAGCAAAACTTACTGCAGCGAACACCAGTAAAAACAGTCTTTTGCAATGCATTTTGTTGTGTTTGTTACGAAATTTGCTGGCGAAAGTCACACGTATTTACATTGAAAAGGGGTTTAGAGAATTCCGGCGATATTTGAAAGCTTATATAAAAGCTTAAGAAAAAAAGTTTATTTGAAAATATAAAAGTCATGTTAAAACATTATTATTGTTTGTTGTTTTTCACATACTGGGTAACTATCTAATATTCACATTCGAAAAATTAGTTAAAGTTGCTAAAAAACAGTGACAATCTCTCCTTAAATAAGATTGATTCCTTTGGGGTTCACCACTAAAAGGTGGCGATTGCAAAAGTGTTTGCCAGCATTTGCCGAGCCAGATTGAAGTAGAAGTAAATCCAAAAAACACGGACATCGCCCAAACACCTGTAGTCTGTCACAATAGCAAACCAGCTTGTTAACACTGTGCACTACACCCATAAATGCTGTTTTTTTCAAAGCACAATATCCTATTGTAAGCAAACTTAATAAACCTGCAAAACTATTTTCATCACAGGTTTTCAGTATATGACACTTTTCACATTCAGTAATATCTGCTGCTCCTTCAATTGTACATAGCATACAGACCCACAATGGCTTGACATGTAATTCTAAACTTTTATTTTATGCCTGCTTTATGTCTGATATTAAAATATACCTGGATAAATTACTTATTAGCTGGGTTAAATAGACATCATAGGGCAACATGGAAAATATTACCTGGACACACATCTTCTATTCAAATAATTAAGTGAGGTGGGAGGCAGTGTACACAGGTAGGAAATATAGTAGGAAGGTAGGTGGAGTGATTGGGCCAAAAATCCCATGTCGTTGGGCTACAAGCAGTGATAACCTATGATGGTTCATTTTGCATTCCTCTGGAACAATTATAAACAGACAGTGAATTTAACAGAAAGCAGAGAAGGCATTTGCTCTAGAAACCAGTGATCTGCTGTAGGTTTTGCATTTGTTCCTCAGATCTCAGCATCACTTCTGGTTGGACACTTTTAACCTGTATGCATCTGTTACTGAAGAGTTATCAAAAGATTCCTCAAACCATTAAATTGTGGACCAGGCAGCAATAAATTAACATTGATGCTGGAAACATTTCTTTACCTGATAGCCTTTTGCAGATGGGCATGTGGCATGAATTAGCAGTACAAACCGGCTCCACAGTAAGTATCAGTCAACTGAAAGGAGTTGGCAGTGGTAGGTTTTCATTTGCAATAAAATAGGTGGATTTTTTTAGGTTCCGTATACATTAGATGATTATCAAAAAAGTATTTTCAAAACTAAGAAAATTACATCTGACCATGCCTTTTACAAAAGAACTTTGGTATGCCTCTTCCCTGAAGTGGAGACAGACGTTACATTTCTGTTTATGTCATAACGGGGGCTCAATCAAACGCAAGGGTGATCAACCATTTATGATCACTGCCTAACTTAAACAATTTGTCATAAATGGCAGGATTATGCAGGTTTGGGTATCTCTATATTGACTGGAATATATATGACCCAATTATATAGCCATTCTCCCATCAGTCCCATACCTTAACCATATCTCTAATCCCCAACCTGTTCATATAGAAAAAGTATTACCTTAGAATAGGATAGTCAATTCAGCACCAGGCGATAAAGTGCACTTTTTAGGAGAGAAAACTGCCATTCACTTGCATTGCCTACACTGGGGTGATTCAGTGAAAATTTACACCTGGTGCTGAATTACCTGTGCTGTGTATTACATTGGTGTTAGCAGTTGCGGCGCCGAATGCTACTAATTTCCCTTGTTTGTTGTAGGTATTGTCTGGCCTATGTCAGCGTCTGTTGGACTCGCTTGCCGATTATCCCAGCGCCAGTGAACGCCAATTTGTTCTGTACTTTGTACTGTTATTCCGGTGCACAGCATCATATTTATGAATTTTTTACTCTTTGAAAGCTTTCAGCGTTTCTTCATTACAGTTACAAGAAATCACTGCTGGGGACAAACTTTACAATGCATTCAACTACCTTGGTGTCTAAATTATGTATTGTTAAGCAAAAGGAGCCATTAAAATCAATTTTAATAACCCCAAAAAAACCCAAAACATGTTGGCCCATTTAGGTTCTGTGTTTCAATTATTGACATGTCACAATGCAAGTTCTGTTCAAATAAATGTGTTTAATATTAATTATAAGCATTAAACACTTCAATCCAGTTCTGCCTATTGTGCTCTATGGGGTGTTGTGCAACAGTGCTAAGTTTCATCTGGCGCAGTTTTAACCAGAGCGACCGGAGATGCATACTTTTGGGTGCTAGCACTAAATAAAATGCTAGCGGCGGCCGCATCGGCGTTAGCATTTTTTAGTTGTTAAATCTGAGTGCCGCTGAGGCCAAAAACGTGGCGCTGTTTGGTACTGACACTTCTTAGTAAGGCTCCCAGTATAGCCTTACAGAAACAAAGCAAAAAGGAAATGGCTGAATCCTTTAACAAGATTGAGCATAATTAGTGAAAGTCCAAAAATGAAGTCTCCAACATTAAAGAATACAGAGAAATAAACTCAAAACTAAAAGAAAGTACAAAATAAAGTGAGAAAGGTGTGGGATGTGCAGTTAAACCTGTTCTGGATAAACACAGGTTTGTTCCAAAGTGTTAAAAAGAGAAGTCATGGGCAGACTTGGCCTCTTTTTGCCGCTAGTTTTTTCACTGTAGTGCTAAGTTTCTGGCCAGATCAGAAGGTGCAGCAGACCAGGAAGTGAAAATGTGATCAGCTAGTTTTTCTGTAATGTGTGGTTTCAGGCACGTTTGTTTGAAGGCAACATCTGAACCTGGGACACATGCCTCTGAGTAGGTATTGTTCTGTACAGCTGACAGATTCCCGTGGAATGCTGTTTGTTCATTTGCCTTTTCAATAATCTTTCCGCAGTTCAAAAAATCAGTGGGAGGAAACAAAGGAAATGACAGAAGGAAGGCATTGTAACTGGGAAAAAACAAGCATGCATTGATGTCATGAGGCTATGAACATCGGATATTTTTTGTATCCTATATTTAAAGTGCACTCATTCATAGCTGTTCCTTCATGAAATCTGAGAAAATTTAAGCAATTAAATGTACTCATACTTAAATTAACCATAGACAGTACAATAACACATAGAAGCATATTCTGAACATTGGTGTTAACTTTACTCTAGAGACATTTAAACCCTGTATAGTTCTTTCAATGAAAGCGTAATATTAGAAAACCAAACAGCGTGTGCATGAGCCTAGCCTGTCTTGTAGGTCAGTACAGTAATACATTGTGTGCCTCCACTGCAATAAAAACACGATCAATAACATATTTTTCAAAGCTAACAAATGTTAAAAAGCAGTGCCAAAGGGCTTTCTTTGTGCTTTGTTATAATTCAACCCATATCAACATTAATTCAAAAATTTCTAAGAACAGTTCTTTCCTTTTTGTTTTTAGCACTTCGCAATAATATCTATACTATTTGTATGTTATTTATGTTTACATCCTAAAAGCTACTAGACTGAATAGGTTTTTTTTAACTACTGTTTTGGTTACAATGGGGGTCATGCTAATTATTTGGTGAAGCCAGTGTCACTTCTGGTGAGCATTGTGGTGTGGATTTCAACCTGCATCTTGGGGAGCTTTTTACATTAACACACAAAAAAGTGCAAAAATCACGTTTTCCCTTCTTTTAGGGTACATTTTGCAAATATTTAGTAAGGCAAGGATACTTTTGTTTAAGTTTGGGAATAACATCATCGTATTTACCACATTTTCTGAATATATTTAAAGCCCAAAGGTTTCAGTTGTTTCCCAACTTACAAAAAAATAATCCTTACTTCATGGGAAATTTGATAGACCTCAACTGTAAAAAAAGGTGCACGTTATTTATGGGGAAGGGTAGAAAAAAACTTTTTTTTACTTTTTCATGTCTAAACACTATAAAGCTCACTCTGATGCAGGTTGCAATCCACACCACAATGCACACAGGCCTCACACAGCATTGGCTCCCATTGGCTTTTTCAGCAAGTTCCACTTCCCATCTTCTTATTATCTCAAGTACCGCCAAGTTAGTTTATGTGCTATCAGTTATCTGAAAAATAAAACATTCAAATAAATGAAATGCAGAAAAGGGATATACATAGCTTTCAACACCTTTTGGAGCAGTTTTGCAAAAAACTTTTTAAGGGGAAAACCCTTAAAAAGTAAAATAAACAGCAAGGTGTTCCCCCTCTCCAAGAAAAGCAGCCGGGGCACCACCTATGGGGGGCACGGTGGCCGAGCCCCCCCGCCCTGAAGGCATCGGGTCTGCATAGCCCATATGGGCCGTGTGCTCTTCTGCACTGCCCTGGGCTTTAGGAATGCAGGAAATGGGGCGGGGGGGGGTGGCAAGTCATCAACTTGCTGGCAGGTGAGTTGCCAGTCCCTGCCCTGTGAACTAGTCTCAAGGTCCCCTTACCAGTTCACATAGGGTTAAATGTAAAAAAACACACACTTCTTTTATCGCCATCGGATCAAAAATACTGAAACTAGAAGTGATTGTTGGAAGCTGGGAGCAGGGCAATGGATCGGTGTCCTATGTCCTGTGCCCCGCTTCCACCGATTGCTCTATCTTTCAACTCTCACTCCCACTGCAGGGAGGAGCCTTTTATACCAACTGGGGGAAACTAGGGTCTAGAAACTGGGGGGAAAACTAGGTAGCTGGCAATTAACGGTCGGAGAAGCAGCTACGTAGATTTGACATTCCTGCCGTTTAATAAGTTAAAGGAATTATTCAGCCAGCTGTATAGACTAAAAAAAATACATAGCCCTAAAGTCCCTCATGTTTCTTTTTTTTCAAAATAAACGTATTTTAAAGTTTTCATTTATTATGAAATTCCCAGCCAGTTGGTATGGTTGCTCCCCATGACAATATCAGGCATTGTGTTTATATCAGAATTCCTTGATACCTAATCACAATGATTCAATGCACAAGGCAGCAATAGGGTGCAGAATGATTTGCTTCTAGGTGTTGCTAGAAGGTTAAAGGAAGGAAGGTAGGGGTCAGATATGATGAACTAATGATGGTTTTTACATTTGGCTTGGCCAGTCCCTTTATTTTTTCATATACTTAAACATTTTAATCAGACAACCTTTTCCCTTTTCATTTCTTCAGAATGTGCAAATGAAGTTATTTAATGAAAAACAAAAGCCCAGTTTTTTACCCTCCCAGATTTTGTTCCTCATCCAGGCATCCAAGTTTGGGATACTCTTACCTCATTGGCAACCCCACAGCATATGCACAGACTGCAATCAGATTTGTATATCCTGCATACTAATGAGTGAAATAGAAAGCTGATTGGAGGGGGAGCAGGTTTGCATGCTTGGGATGAATGGGAGGGCACATTAGCCGGAAGGATGTCAGGAAAGTTGTCACAGTCCGCACATGCACCATGGGATCACCAGAAAGGTAAGTATATAATTGATCCTGGGGAATTTATGCCCCCCCAAAAAGTGAGACCACAGGCCATAGAGTCTTAAAGACTGACAGTAAGCAAATCAGCAGGACTGAATTCAGCAGTGGCAACCACATCTGACCAGCTTTTATTAAAATAAAATATTATTGCTATACAAGCCATGTTGTACATTTCACAGTCAAATATTCACCCATCGAATACTCCCACACTGCTTCTTGAAAGTGCTGCAGCAGGTGGCAGCGTTTGCAACATGAAAGGCTTCTGTTCCTTAGTCCAAGATAGTGGTGCTTGTATCAACGGGGCAAATTGCGCTGTTTGTTCCTTAAATGAAGATGGCGACATCTGCATCAGTAGGGCAAACTAGTGTCTTGGTTCTGCCTACTGGTGTTGGGTATCATGTGATGGGCGGTGCTCTGATAGTGATTGGAGGATGGTATCAGGCTTGTGGTTCATCCAGAGAGTGTGAAGTCTTGGTGCTGTGTGTGCTGATTCGATCAGTGCTGGACAAATCACGGACGTGAGTTGTTTATCCCAACACAGCGCTTAAACACCCTGTTATGGAAGTCTTTAATTTCTTTATTATCTTATTTCTTATCCCTTTTTTTCACTATATTACATTTCCATGACACATGCTAACTATAACTATAAAACTAATTTTATGAACACCTGACGGTGTAAGTGTAAAATCAAAGCATACTTAGAAAGATGTAGTTTTTGAGTTCTCGTCCCCCGTTCCGTACTATTTTGCTGCTAAAACAGATTTCTTGTATCGATCCAGCCCTATACCTGTATCATTCTTTGATAGTTCAGCTAAATCAGCTTTCAAGAGCAGCAGATCCAGAATCAGCACGTAAGGAGGTAAGAAAGTATGCTTTGATTTTACACTAATAGGTAATTTCAACAGACTAATTTTCAACCACAGTCAAATGAAAATTAGATCAAGCATTTGTTTATTGGTTGAGCATCATATTGTTTATACTAAATTTCTTGTTTGTCGCATAACAGTTGACGTGTGGAAATTGGATGTGGGGGGCACAGCACAAGCGATTTCACAAAGAAACGCTTTAACAAACAATTAGCCAACATATCTTCTGTGTCCTAACACAAGTTATCCTCCCTCATACTAGTGGTACTTGCTAGTTTGCATGCTCAACTAACAGTCAATTTATCTGTTCATGGAAATGGGCCTTTAGCCAAGCAATGGTCATTAAAATCTCTCCTGTTAAAAAAAAAAAAAAAAAAATTGCACAAAACCAATGATGGATATTGCTGGATTGATGGAGATGGCTGGAGATGGAGTTGCAATTGCAAAATTTTCCCAGCACCATTGAAATTGCTTTCAGTGTAAATGGGAATTTAAATAGCAAATTTAAAGTGGACCAAAACCCAGGATTTTGGCACCCGGACACTTTGTGAAACCCCCCAGATCGCCGAGCGCAACTCACCTCTCCCCAGTCCTACGGTGCATGCACGGCTGCTCATCCAATCTGGGCACTTGGAGCCTATAACGTCACATCCTCTAAGTCCAGCAGCTCAGAGGCACTGGCAACCGTATCCCCCGCTTCCCTCTAACAGAGAGCGTGCCTGTGCTGGCCATTCATAAATGCCCGGAGCGGGCACGTGCCCTGCTAGAGGGATAGAGGGTATGCAGTTGCGGCTCGCGCATGCGGCGTTGGACTGAGAGGCAAGGTAAGTGTATGGGGTGACCTGGGGGATTTTACACAGCGGGGCATTATGATTTTGGATGCCCCAGGGGGAGGGAATTGGATAGATTTGTAAGCATTTACAAAATAATATACATTCTAAAGGTTCAGAAACTTTCCAATAAATCCTTCTGCAAATAAGTCAATAAAAAGCACAAACTGACAGGTTAAATCATTTTAATTAAGTGAGGAAAAGAAAGTTGGCCACACTTTATATTTGTTTTTTATAAACCATTTCAGGGAACTAACTTCACGCATTTATAATTGTAAATGAAAACGTAGACTGTAACCGAATATCTACAGTATGCGCTGGAGCCCTTAAGGCTTCCCCCAGGTACTTCCTGCTGTGTCTCTACTGTGCAATCCAAATAATGTTCTTGCATTTTTGATTTCACGTAGCCATTTATCTTAAGATGTCAAGATGATTATAGTGATTTTGTCTTCAAATGTCAAGTTTTCTTACTGAAAAAAAGTTTGCCTAGCAAGATTTGGTAATGCGTAAGCCTAAAATGGGGAACTGTGAGGGGGCTTAAGTGTACTGATGTGCTGCAAAAAACACACGCAATTTTAAACACATTTATAGCGGACCAAAACTCAAATTTTTAACTAGCATCATCTGAATTGCTCACCACATGAAGAGCACCTTTTGCCAATTTTTAGTGCTGCTGCTTCATTCTAATCCCAGATAATAGCGCCTGTTTTAGCTGTAAAGCCCCGCCTCCTCCATTCATTGCCACTGTTGTGTGTGGTAATTATGTTATTGCCACACCTATGCAATGACTGATCGTCTGCCATTTCACACCAAAGGACAGGACATGTTCCAGGATGATTCGATAACAAAAATATCCATTTCTAGTTCTACACCCTAAGAAGGGAGTATCGGCAGGGGCATTGGCCAAATGTATTTCACAAGTTCAGTGGGTTTTGGCAGAAAACAATAAATAATTTGTGTACCTTCTTTATGTCTCCTTAGTAGGTGTACTAATTTGTTAACATTGTTATGCAATATGGTTCTTTGAGGCTTATCAACTGACACCATGCCCCAGTGTCTCTGGTTGTCATTCAGAACATTATTGTTTATTAATAGCGGGTCGTCAGGCAAGGTAAAACAAAAAAATGTACCTATAATACACTGGTTATTATGCATCAGATTTAACAGAGATGCAAAATGCACATTAGTACTTGAATACACTAGGAATGAAGGTCCTGCCCTGTGAGTTTAGAATTTGGTCAGATCATAGGCTCATCTGTATAGGTGAGTTTGAGGGTATTTTTGCAGGCCTGAAAGGTTGGGGAGTATAAAGTTGTATGAGGGAGAGTATTCCAGAAAAAATAGATGAGCGTATGGCAAATCCTGAAGGCGAAAGTAGGAAGCGGTGATGTCCAGTTTTTGATAAGCAAAGAAATGTGGGAGGGGGCTTGGGTGAAAAGAGCTTTGCAGGTTAGGGTTAGAATTTTAAAAGAAGCCCACAGACCAGTAGTCTAGTCAGGATATGATCAGTGCATGCATTTTAGTGGTGTTAGGTGGGAGGAAGGGACAGATGCTGGAGATGTTTTTGAGTCGGAGAAGACAGGAGGTGTCTAAATGTGAGGCGTGAATTAGAGAGTGGAGTCCAATATAACACCAACATTCATGAGAAGTTGGGAAAAATGTAAGAGGGTTACCCTGCAGAGTAAAAATGTTAAGCCTGTAATATTATGTACAAGTACTGGTGTAAAAGGGGGCTCTTGTAGATTAGGAATTAGGACTGCACCTACAGTACACAGAGGAACCATGGTGTTTTGGTGGGGCAGCTTCAACATCCTTCTGAAGATGTGTGCCAACTGAGATTTTAGGGACAGATTGTAGATTGTATTGTTGCTGGTTAACAAGGTTGAGTGCTGGATGAATCTACAGGATTTCTGTATTCTAATTGCCCTCCGCACTTGCACCTCCCAGGTTAGTTTTAAATTGATCTGACTGCCACCCCTCCCTTGTATCGTTTGATATTGTGCAAGCAAAAGCTGTATGGAGGAGGTTTTCGACCATTCCCCTGCACGTGCTACACTCAAGGTTATAGGACAATATCAGGTAAGCTGCTCCCAATTTATCGATTGCCCTGTATGTCCCAAAGGGGATCTCATAAATTGTTAGGACTTCACCTACGCAGAGGCACCTTGGCTTTTGGATACAACTTCAACATACTGTACATCTGCAGATGTGTGCCAATGGAGATCTCTGTTTTTAACCAGATTTTAGGATTATAGGATTGATTGCTAGATAGCAGGGTTGAGCGTTGTGGCCCCTTTAAGATTCAGGTACTAGTATAGGTTATTTTAGTTATATTAGGGTAATGTGTTTCATTGTTTTTAATCAATAATGTACCTTTTTGGTGAGTTGAGGAATGTGAACTGTAAGTTTGGTCATGCCAGTTTGCCTTAGCAGCAGAGATGTCAGTATGTGCTGTTCTTTTCTTTGTGACAGCTGAGAGAGACTTGGTGGGGGGCCTAAAAATGGTAGATACTGATTGATTGGTCAGACTGACAGCTTGTTGAATTTCTTGTACCATATAGGCTTGTTAAACTCACCTTAAGAAATGATCTTCATGTTTGTCTCCCTGCCTACATCTGATGACCTACTTCAGCAAGTCTTTAGTGTAGAGGGAATAGGAAACTATCCCTCTGCTTGCTTTGGCATGACAGGAAATGTGGTCTAAAATTGAAATGATAAAGTCAGGGGAGAAAATATAGCCCATGATCAATTCATATCTGGGCTGAAGAGCAGCAATGGCCGTTGCAGAAGAACTTCAGTGCCAATAACACTGCCTAGAAAAAAACTGCAGTTGTGTAATGTCCTAAGTGCATGTAAGCCACATGAAACAACAACATCCCAAATGTCTCCTGGAGTAAATAGCTGATAGCAATATCAAAAGAACAAGGTGCAGCACCCAGATTGGTCAGACATATGTTTTAACAAAAACAGATTTCTAGAAACAAGTAGTTTAGTGACCTATCAATGGAACAGAGTAAGGATCCTGTGGTGGCCATAGTTTAGAAAGCTGTGTGCGTTGGCCATGTACCAAAAAGCCTAAAGAGACAGTCCTGGCTGAAAGATAATCAGCAATTTTTAGGACAGTGTTCACGACTCTAGCTACCCTGCACAGTGGGGCACCCCCCAATCGGGGTGCCCCGGGGGCAAGGACCAAAACCCAGGATAGTCAAAATCCTGGGTTTTGGTCCACTTTAACTCGGGCTAGCATATTAAGTAAATATGACCGGGACTTGTTCACGGGACTGTTCTACAGGTGAGGAGTAGATAATTTGTTTTGTGGTAGATATTTCTTTTTTTAGAAATTTTAAAATATCTTCAGCAAATGGGGAACAAATTGATTGTGACAACCCCCCATAGTTTTTAGAAATAATATAAGTAATGCTGCTGTGAAAGAGGTGCAGACCAAATAAGTGTCAGTCTTTGGAGTTTAAATTACAGAGCAGGGAAATCAGATCACATCATTTACACCATACACTGCAGTTCAATAAGGTAAGTAAGTGAAAGATTATTACAGGTCATTGGCAGGGAAAGCATCCAGATGGTGGTAAAGAATCTCGCTAAAGCATGTACCTAAATAAATGAAAGATGCCCCTTTCTACAGCTGACAGGTCAAAAGCCACAACCTTTGGCATCTAACCTTGCTGATGTGATGAGACATATGCACCTCAATGGCTGTGGCCGCCTATGTGAATTATTGTGCATTTTTAAAATAGTACAATACTCTAAGAATCAAATCTCTTGGATAGTGATTGGCACAATGTAGTTGTGTCCTGCTATCACATCTACTATATTGTCGTCATTTTGCAAGTAGCTACACTGGTGCATTCTGCAATATATTTTCTGAATTACATTCTTGATCTTCCCAACCAAATAGTCATTCCTTTCCTCTGTGGGACCTCCCACTGATAGCTAACAGTAGAGTGATGCTGGGGGTTATCCAAATGATTTTGGGAGCCTTTTTCTAATGAGTTTCATTTTTCAAGTCTGGGAAAAACAGTTTTCTATGGGGAATCCAAACACATTTTAAATTCCCCATATGCAAGTGTTATTTCCAAACTAACTGATCACAAATTAGTAAATAAAGAGAAATTAAAAGAAAAAGATTTTTTACATTTTTTATTATATGTTCTTCAAACAAGACAGTGTCTCTAAACTCACCATATTCCAAAAATCCAAAGGCTCTCAAAATCATTTTAATAATCCTCTACGTCTTTTTATGAGGAGGTTTGTAGAATATAGCAAGCTTGCCTGTGATATCAATTTCACATTTTGGGACATACTCCTAGATTTGCACCTGGTTGCTGAATTTTAGCTTTGGAAAAGTGAAGCTACTTTCTTCGCTTCAATTCCTGGTTTGTGGCTGAACAGGGAAGGATGTTAATGGTGCAGCTTAATGAGTCATGTACAGAAACAGCAGCAGGACCACTGTGGCTTGCTGTGCTCACTCACGCTAAGAGCACCAAACAACAGAATGGCTGTTACTTTTTTGTGTGGTCCTAGAGAAATAAATAATAGTAAAAGAAGGGCAAATTTTAGAGCTCTGCTGTCATGGCGATCTACTCACTTCAGCCTTGCTGGAGCGGCATGCTCAGGGGGCATGTTGAACTGACGTCAGTCTTGGACCAGCCCCTTTGTCTTAGGGGCAAATCAGCCCTCAGGTTGTTGCGGGGCCAATCAGCACTAAGTTACCCTAGCCTATCCCCTATAAAGGTGCCCAAGCCCCTTGTGAGGAATAGGTCAAATATTATATTGCACCTTATCGCTGATGTCGGCATTCCCCTTTAAGAAACCTCACTTAAACAGGTCTAGAGTTTCCCTTTATTCCGTCCGTTCTAAATGCACAAGTCCTTAGCTATTCAGGAAGAGATAATTAGCATGTATGTGTTGAAAAGCACAGAGCACAGACCCCCGGCTGATCCCGTCACACCTTAGGCTGAGAAGAAGCCGTTAGGTCTGCAGATGGTCGACCCCACAGACGATCCTACACCAACAGAAACTGGACCATAACTGCGCGCCCATGTGCCGCAGCACCAAACCAGTCACAGAATCAGAACCGGCTCACAAAACCGCATAAGGGGATATGTAATTGCGTTCCTAGAAATAAAGGAAAAGGCTGTAAACGGAGATCTAAGGTTCTGGTCAGTGTAGGAACCCGATTTCTGGACTCATTGCGTGCACGGCGTCCAGCCCGATGGTTTGGGACCGCTTCCAAAGCCATACGACCCCCCTGCTCCAAGTTATAACCTCTAAAGGGTTTTAGGTCAAAAACACACGCCAGAACCATAGGAGGTGACGGCCCATCCCACAGAGGGGAGGAGGGCAGAGAGCCCTTGCAGCATAAATAGGGTGGTCTGGAACCAGGTAATTGTCACTCATCTGGAGGGGATATGCGGTCAGCATACTGGGGGTGGCCATCATCATCAATAAGCTCTTGACACACCCCTTGTGAGAGCTCCCCATCATCACTACTACTCTGCAACTGCATACTAAGGTAACTGCTTATTGTTTCTCTGTGTAATGCACTGAATCCTGTAATCATCTCAGAATAGCATAATTGTATCATATTATATTACATCATAGTTAAATGCTTGTTATCAGTGCCTAGTGTGCTTATAGCATTAAAACTTACATTTTAACTTGAGTGATCTGTTTGCCTTAAACCAAGAATCTGTGTGTGCGTGGCTTCGGGCCTTGTATCCCTGGTAGGAGAGGTCGGACAAAGGGTTTTGGGGAACGCTGTCTGTGTGCACGGAGGTCCCTGGTTTGTAGTTGGACTACGTGAACGCAGTTCCCTGACACCCCTGTCATCAATGCCCATGGTAGCCAGTGCTTTGGGTTTTGTGCCATGCTCTGTTCTCTTGTTTCTCAGGTTTGACCTTTGACCTCACCTCCTCTGAACCCTCTTTTGCTGGCCTCAGAATCCTTGACCTTGCCTCTGCCTGCTCCCTTCAGTACCTTGCTCCATCTTCGCTTTTGACCTTTGACCTGCCCTCTGATCTTGCCTCCGATTATCCATCTGCATTGACACCTGTTCGACTGACTTCCCATGTATGACTCTTGCATCATCTGACCTTCCGTAAAACCCAGTTACGTTCACCCACCTGCAGGTCTAGCCCTCAGTCGATATTGTTTGCACTTGGGGCAACCATGTCTGGTGAGGCCTGCTTGCGTCCTTGGGGGGCTTCTCTAAAGATGAAGATAGTGGTGGAGATTGGATGATATCAACTAACCTGGACCTGCTAACTCGTGAGCATGCTACAGATTCTATCCTCTGCTGGAGAAAAGGCACATGGGACACGCGTTAAGTAAGCAGCTTGCTGTCTTATTACTGATGTTGGGATTAGAGTCCCTTTAAGTAGCAGTATAATATTTATATTATGCTGAAATTCATATGTCATCAGTGCCATGGCATCCCTATTTTTTGCAGGAATAGCTCTTTTTTGTATGTTTTGTTTAGGCTGCTATAGTACCACTAATTTGGTGCAATCAAAAGGACAACTATACAGTCCTTGTTTTCGTATTTAACCTTCTAAAATGAAAAGCATGTGCAACATAAGTCAAGCAGCCTGACGTGACCTTCAATTTAAATTTAGGAACTCAAAAAGGTTAAACCTATCATAAATGGCAACTTAAATTATCCTCTGGGTGGGGTGTAGAATTTATGTTGAAGCTGAGGTTATATCTGCATTCCAATCCAAAATCAATCATGCATATTGAGTGGAAATGTTGATCCTTTAAGCTTTCTATTTGAGATGGAATGTTAGGACTCATGTTTACATGTGGCAGGGCTCACCTGTCAATATTCAAAGAGCATATGTGATTGCAGCTTTTCTATAAACTATTTCATGATTGCCAGAATGATTACACACATCGTGCAGCTGGCCATATAAGTGATACAACTTCATTTTACATTTTATTGCCCCTCCACAACACTCTATACCTTTACCATTTAATTTCTGGCTTCACGTCATTTATGCATACTCTCTGCATTACCTGTAAAACTTAAGATAACATTTACATTTTTATTTTAATAACCTTTGAGTTTTGCCAAGTTATGCAATATGAACTTACCCGTTATGTCATGCAACACTTCATGCATACATGGGAAAATGATTTTATATAGTTTATAAAAGTTTATAAAAATTGAAAAAAATATATAAAATGAATAACGTATGTGAATATGTGATATATATATTTGTCCAACTTAATAAAAATAATAAAAAGATGGCCCTGAAAAAATATAGGTAAGTTTAGCTACATCTACTTTGGTTATCTGCCCAGTTTCGTAGAAAACTAGAAGATCTACAGACCTGCTGCCATCAGAAAGTTAACCAGAAAATAACTTTGGACCCTACCCATCTGCAGTACAGCTGGCCCTGCCTCCCTGCCTCTCATTGAGCAACTTCCAAATTGTATTTAAAGGGAGTGTAAACCTAACGCCAGTAATAACGACGCAAGCAGCTCATCTGATACCTATACCTGTTCTTCTCTTCTATTTCCTACAATGCAGAGCAAAAGCTGTGGCAGGTCTCCAAAGTTTGCTCTCCTTTCAAATGTATTCCCCCAGGACCAAGCAAATAAATGATCCAACACCTACTTTGGAGCTCTCATAGTGCAAGCGACTAACCTTCTAATTTTTCAAATAATCATAATAATATTAAAAATAACAGTAATAAAGTCTTTATTGACATCTAAAATACATAGGACAGTCCAGACAAAAAAACAGTTGTACCCAGAGGTAGCTAAATACAATAGGAGAGATCTAGTCTTGCAAGCTTGCAATCTAAATGACTTGATATGTAATCTTTTGAGTCACAAAATAATATACTGCTCTGCATCTGTTTGTAGGAGTTCTCGTGCTATCCAATTCTATTCTAGTGCACTGCATTAGGCACCTTTCACATCTTCCTGCTTGAGTTGCATTGACGTTCAAATACATGTGGGAATACAAAATTGGGCCCTTTCACATCTTTGCACAATAGAGGCCATACAATAGCAGTGTCCAAAAAGGGTGGGGATCCCAACAGGCAATAGTGCACAAATTAAACCACTGCAGCTTGCAGAACTTTGTGGCCAAAAACAGCATCCGCTGAGCCCGCACATCAACCTTATAAAACTTGGAAAAAGTATGAACAGAAGACCAAGTAGCAGCCTTACAAACTTGTTCAACAAAGGCCTGGTGCTGAAACGCCCAAGAAGCTCCAACAGCACGAGTAGAATGAGCAGTGATCTGGAAAGGGGGATCTCTCCCTTTAGCAGAATAGGCCCAAATAACGGCCTGACAAATCCATTTACTAATGGTAGACTTGACGCCAAACCCTTCTTGGGCCCAAAGGGCACCACAAAAAAGGCGTCCTTCTTCTGGAATGGTGAAGTAGCCACCAGATAGTACTTTACACATCTAACGACATCCAGAGAATGCAAGGCCCTCTCCTTGTCATTGCTAGGTTTAGGACACAATGAAGGAAGCACAATGTCCTGATTGTCCACCGGGAGGGGCTTCTTTTTCTAGTCATCTCTGCAGAAGTTCGCGCTCTACTGGACCATAACCCACGTGTAATTAATACTTCCGAAGCAGGGTGTGAGACTTGGAATAGTGGCACTGTGTGACGCTGGTGCTTCTTAAAGTGGACCAACAGTCGAAATTGAATTAAATCAGACCAACAAACAAACAAACAGTCCTCTTGTATCCTTCTCCATAGCAATTTAGATTGCTGCACGTAAAAAAATAATTTACCTTTTTCTAACGACTACTGGGATAAATTTTAAAAGCAAGATGGCCACTCATGGGCCTGCAGACCACCTGCAAACAGGAAATCATGCTGGTCTTCCTGTTACTGTGCATTTCCGTTATGTCAGTTGGGAGAAGATGCTCCAAAATGGCTGCTACCTTTCTTTTTCAACTGTGCCAGGCTGTTGGTCCGGTTTAAATAAGGCTCCATATATCACTGATGGGTAAAGGCATCTAAACACATCAGCAGAAAAATAGCTATTATTCCAGCACAAACCCAGGAGAAAACTCATTCGAGCTGAGCAGATCTCCCCTGTAAAATCAAAATGGAACATCCAAACTTGTTACCTCAGGTTCTTCTTTATTCCATTAAAAGAAAGAAATACACTTAAATTGAATTGTAACCCTTTACCTAGCATATTTATTATGATTATTATTATTATTATTAATAATAATAAACCATTTTTAGTGATAGTGCTGCTTTAAGGTTTGTTTAGCTTACTTTACTTAGCAGGGGCACAATTTGAAAGCATGGAAGCCATTTATTAATGATGGACAAAGAGAAATACACCAAACTAAACTTAGGGCCCAGATATGGCCTTTACTTTGCTTTGTCTCTGTAATTGTTAAATGTTTTTTTCAACATCACTGGAAAATTCCTCGTTGGATGCAGCAAAGTCTTTATGTTCCTATATAAAGTACATTGTGCATTCATGTGCACTTGACCAACAGCTAAGCCTCCCTGGGAATAGGATTCATGTCAACTGTTAAAGGCTCAGCTCAGAAATAAATAGTGCTAAAATTACTGCCATTTCAAACACTACCTGCAATTAAGGGGTTACCGCTTACTGCCCTTTTTTGAGAAATGAGGAAGCGTTTTTGTTCTCTCGCAGGAAATTTGTGCTAAGAAAATATTGCAGTCAGTGGTGGATATCCAGAGGAAAATATAAACAACAGCATTTTTGCCTGGTCTGGCCAGTGTCACCTCCTTGGCTGCTGGATGGCTGATATTTTTCTAGAGAGAATGAATAGCTGCAGGCTAAAGAGATGTAAAAGCAGAATGTGATGCATGTCACCTGATGCCAGTGAAGCAAAAAAATGTAATGGTGTTACCACTATTAAGAATAAAGGGAAGGCAACAGATGGATAAAGAGATGTAAAAGGCCAATGTCTGAAGGACACTTATAGGCTGCCTAGCAGAACAGAGATTCAATTAACCATAAACCTAAAGTGTAAGAAAAACAAAACACCTGCAACCTGATAGGCCTACACCAGTCCATGGAACAGAAAGAGGGGAAATAGTTTCACTAAAACAAATCACGGGTTGATGGCTGGCATTTCACCTCTTCTTTATTGAACATTAAAGGCAAATAGCTCCTCAAGAATGATGGACTGGGATAAACCAACCCTGAATGAATGATCTTTTCACAATACCAATGCAAAGCAGAAACAAGGCATAACAGAGATCAGATACTCTTACCTTCAAGTAATATGTCCTGAGGAATATTGTCTCTGTTGTCAAAAGTCTCTCTAAGCTTTTAACCCCCTGGGTGAGGGTTGATTGAAGCATCATGGCCAAAGTGGTATTTTATTCACAGTATAAGCATCCCTATTCACCCCCTGTCAAGCCCCCCTTACACAGCCTCAGTGTACCTCCCCCAAAGCCAACTTGGGGTGTAGGGTTGAAAAAGAAGGATTGTGATGACTGAAGTTAAAGTGGACCAACACCCAGGATTTTCACTATCCTGGGTTTTGGTCCACTTCCGCTTGGTGGTTTTCACACAGCGGGGCATCCCGATTTTGGAGGGATTGGGGAGGGATTGGATCCGCTTGGGTGTTGGTCCACTTTAAAGAGGATGTTCCTGATGTTTTCTGATGTTCCTCGCAGATAATCCCTCCCCCTCCCTCACTGCGTTTTAGATGTCAGCGGCACTGAAATCCTGCTGAATTCCACTCCCTCCCCACCCTTAGCCGTCGTTGAATTATGGCAGGATACTCACCTCTTCACCGGCCACTGTTAGAATCCCACATGCTGCTCCAAAAATCTCGCGAGCGTCTGTGCCCAGTGTCTTTGAAGCCCATGCGCGAGATCATGCGCGAGATCTGAGAGGCGATGCAGTGTCTGTCGGGAGGCCTTTGGTTTCCAAGATGGCGCTGCCCTACGGAGGATAGCAAGGGAGCTGAGGGTTGCCGAGCGCAATGTGACTGGAGAGGTACGTTTTTGAAAGTTAACAGCTAAACCGGAGAGGCAGGGAGGCCGGGCAAGCTAAGTTTTGGGGAATTTTTATTAACTCCTCAAGACCAGTAATGTTCCTCTTTAACAATGAGTGGCTGACACGTTAGGTTAGGGGTCTTTAGGAGAAATAATTGTAACCACTATGGTAGGGATTTGTTTTTTTTTTTTTTTTTACATGTTTTAATAAACAGCAAATAAAACATAAAATCTGTCAAGAACAACAAAGAGAACATGATTTTATATAACTGTTTAATGTCTAATTTAACAGCACAGCACAAAGTGTCTCAGGACAGCAGAATGCAAAAATGAGTTTGACAAAGCTGGGCAGTGAGAGAGGTAAGGCAAGAAGCAACAGTACAATATTGACAACCTTGGATATCTACAGGACCCCAATGAGTAATTTTCTGTTAAATAATACAATTTATTCTGATTTATTCGGAATTTGCAACACGTAATCCAATCTGAATTAGGGTCAAAGCAAAATAAAACTGTAATAAAAAAATGTAACACACTGCCAAGATAGAAATGATATGTGCTTTTTTCCTCTTTCATCTGAAAGTATAGGAAAGCTATCCCTGTGCCATTTTGCTGACATTAGCATCTGCCTTGGCACATCTGCATCCTTTTGTTTTGGCGCTTTTATGTTTCCGTAAGAATACATTGAAGGGCTATGCCCTTGAGTCTAAAGGACCCACATCTAAATGTTCAGGCCCCAGACGACATGGGATGCGATGGCTGCTTGGATCCAGCGATCAGGTGAGTTGCTGATTGCCAGACTGGTACCAATCAGCTGCACTGGACAAAAGGTAGGTACACTTTCACATATGGCAGTGGATTTTATGATTTTCATTAAATGCATTTGAAAAGTCACACATTTGCATTTTTGACATATTACAAAACTGTTTCAGTTTTCTTTATTATAAACCCCTTTACAAACAATTCCTGCCTTTGTGCTCTATGGTAGCACAGGCTTCAGCATCAGTTATGACTGGCTTAGCTTATAACAGCACTGCATTGCGCTTTACAAAGAGGCAAAAGTCATAAATGTCGCAGACGCTTATTGATTCAAGACCTAAATCATTTTATAGAATACTCTGCACTGAATTATAGCCTCCCCTTATTCAGTAAATACATTTTGTCGGTAAACACTTTTTTTAAGTTATACAAAAGACAAGCCCAATTGTTGACCCATTGTCTCAGGCTATGAGTTGCACTGTCCCAAAGTTCAGTCCATTTTCAAAAAGACCCTGTAGTTCCTAAATTATTTGTAAAAATACAGTTCTGTAATTACTCACCTGTAGAACTGGTATTAACATAAATAAAAAAAATAATGCATAGATTGCCATTGTATGCTTGCACACACATAGGAATTCGTCTTCCGCATTTAACCTATCCGTGCAGTGAGTGTACACATGCCCAGAGCGGGGGGCTGCTGTAATTACAGCGCCCGGGGGTTAGGTGCCTTGCTCAAGAGCACTTCAGTCATGTCCCAGGACCGGGATTTGAACCTGCCACTCTCCAGTCACAAGTCACAAGTCTGCTCCCTTACCTCTAGGCCACAACTGCCCCTTCGATCCCTACTATTATGAGTATACAGCACATCCTGCTCCAGAGATAATTCCTTACGTTTGGGTTATACATCCACAAGATGGCGTTGGACTGCAGAGACAGCAAAAAAGTGGCTCCTCCCGGCCCCTTATATTCCAGGGACCTCCCACAAAATCCCCAGTATTGACAAGCAGTTAGCAAGAGGCCGGGAGAATAACACCCATAATCAAACAAATTTAACCATGATAACAACCAACATACAGAGGCACTAAGAATAATGATGACAAGGGCGGGGTGGAGCAGGACGTGCTGTATACTCATAATACCAATTCTACAGGTGAGTAATCACAGAATTGTATTATTCTAAGTATACAGCACGTCCTGCTCCAGAGATAATTCCTTACATTTGGGACATCCAATAGCAGTGTCCGTAAGGTAGGGTGGGACCCCCAAAAGCAACAACATGTAGATTAAACCACTGTCACCTGCAGAACTTTGCGGCCAAAAGCAGCATCAGCTGAGGCCCTAACATCAACTTTGTAAAACTTAGAAAAGGAATGAACAGAAAACCAAGTAGCGGCCTTGCAAACTTGTTCAACAGAAGCCTGGTGCTGAAAAGCCCAAGAGGCACCAATAGCACGAGTGGAATGAGCAGTAAGGCGGAAGGTAGGATCCCTCTCTTTAGCAGAATAGGCCTGAATCACAGCCTGACGGATTCACTTGCTGATGGTAGACTTAGCTGGAGCCAGACCCTTCTTAGGACCAGAAGGGACCACAAAAAGAGCAGCGGTCTTCCTGAAGGGCTCAGTAGCCACCAAATAGAACTTCAGGTTCCTAACCGCATCCAAGGAATGTAGAGCCCTCTCCTTAGGGTTACTAGGATTAGGGCACAGAGAAGGCAGAACAATGTCCTGAATGAGGTGAAAAGCAGACACAACCTTTGGCAGAAAATCTGGTTTAAAGCGAAACACCACCTTGTCCTGGTGTCTCTCAAAGTAAGGGGGCTTGATGGAAAGCGGCGCCAATTTAGAAACACGCCTAACAGAAGTGATAGCCACCAAAAAGACTACCTTAAGCGAAGAATGGACAAAGCCACCTTATGCACAGGTTCAAACGGAGGCCCCTGCAAGGTAGATAGGACCAAGTTCAAGTCCCAGACTGGTAACATAGGCTTACGTGGGGGGCGCACATGGAAAAAGGCCTTGACCAGATGTTGCTGAGCAAAAGACCTCTGAAAGAAAGCAGCCAAGGCAGACACATGACCTTTCAGAGTGCTGAGTTGAAGTCCCAGATCCAAACCATGTTGGAGAAATTCCAGAATCCTAGGAATAGAAAACACACGACAGGGAAGAGACTTAGCCTCACACTAGTCAATGTAGGTACGCCAAACCCTATAGTAGATGGAGGAAGAGGACTTTTTTCTAGCCCTGATCATGATGTTAACAACAGAGGCTGGCAGCCCCTTTTCCATTAAGATGGAGGCTTCAGCAGCCAGGCCGTTAAAGCCAGCGTTTGTAAATTGGGGTAACGTAGCCGCCCCTGAGTGAGCAGGTCTGGATCCCTGGGCAGGTCGTACTGATCTACCGCCAGCTGTACTATGTCTGCGAACCACACTCTTCTTGGCCAACGAGGGGCCACCAGTATTGCTGGCACCCCTTCCTGAGCTATCTTTCGCAGAACCCTGCCCCACAGGGGAAATGGGGGAAAGACATACAGAAGCTGAAAACCCTGCCAGGGCATTGTCAGAGCATCCAAGGCCAGAGGGTCTTGGGACAGAGACACAAAGACTGGAAGCTTGTGACGCAAACATATCCACATCTGGCTGACCCCAACTGTGACACAGAGAGCGAAACACCCTGACACCGAGGGAGCATTCCCCCAGGCGAGAAGTCCCCCTGCTCAGAGAGTCTGCCTCCAGATTCTCCACCCCCGGAATGTACAGAGCTGAGATGCAGGGAACATTGTCCTCTGCCCAGGACAGGATCAGAGACACTTCCTTGAGGGCCCCCTTGCTCCAGGTCCCTCCCTGATGATTGATGTAGGCAACTGCCGTCTGGTTGTCTGAGCGTACCTGAACAGCCCGACCCCGAAGGTGCGGGGTCAAGCGGGCTAGAACCAACTTGATTGCCTCAGTTCCAGAATGTTGATAGGGGTGTGGGCCTCCTGAGGGCCCCACTGCTCCTGGAATTATAGAGATCTCCAGAAGCCCCCCCAACCTGTCAGACTGGCATCCGTGGTGACTGTCTCCCAGCAAGGGGTCAGAAAGAATCTGCCCACCAACAGGTTCATTGAGTCCAGCCACCACAATAGGGACCACCTGGCTAGGGGGGACAGAACCAACGCCTGATCCAGGGACACAGGGTCTCTGTCCCATACAGACAAGAGGTGGAGTTGAAGAGGCCTCATGTGAAACTGAGCATAAGGAAAAGCCTTGAAGCAAGACACCATCAGGCCCACCAGCTGCATTCCCTGCCTGATGGAAGGATGAGGGCAGGACAGAAGGAGCTGAGCTAGCGCTTGCAGACTGTCCACCTTCTGCTGAGGAAGAAAAATCCTGGCCCGAGCTGTATCCAGATTCATGCCCAGAAAAGGCTTCACCAAAGAGGGAGACAGGGAAGATTTGGAGTGGTTTATCACCCAGCCGAATGACTCCAGTGTGGTCACCACCCGCTGAGTATCCAGCTCTGCCTGTTGGAAGGACGGAGAAGTGATAAGAATGTCATCCAGATAGGGAAGAATGCGAATGCCCTGAGCTCTCAGCAGAGCCATAACGCCCGCCAGCACCTTGGTGAATACCCTGGCAGCCGAAGTAAGACCGAAGGGCAATGCCACAAACTGGTAATGCTGATCCTCCAGGGCGAACCTGAGGAATCTCTGATGGCCTGAAAAGACTGGAACATGGAGGTAAGCATCCTTGATGTCCACAGAGGTCATGAAGTCCCCTGGGCGTAATGAGCTTACAGCTAAGTGCAGAGTCTCCATGCGAAAACGCCTGGATCTGGCAAACTTGTTGGGAAGCTTTAAGTCCAGGATGGGTCTGACAGACCTATCTCTTTTGGGAACAGTGAAAAGGTTGGAATAATAGCCCTTGCCCCTTTCCCTTAAGGGCACTTGGCAGATGACACCCAGCTCCAGTAGATTCTGCACAGCAAGCAACAGGCCCTGAGCTGACAGGGGGTCTTGAGGCATCCGGGATCTGATGAATCTTGGGGGCAGCCAGGCTGCCAACTCTATCTTGTAACCGAAGGACACTACCTCCTGAATCCACCGGTCTGAGACATGACGCAGCCAGACGTGAACTAAGAGCCGAAGCCGTCCCCCCAACCGGATGGGTGAGGGCGCCCCTTCATGCCTGAGGGGGCTTGGGGGAAGACTTAGACTTGGGACCCCAGGAGGGGCCAGTGCGGCCACGTCCTCTGCCCCTGCCCCAGAAATCACCCCGGGCCCCTGCAAATGAAGCTCCCCTTGCCAATCTGGACCCGCGGTAGGAGGGAAGAAAGGAGCCTGAACCCCGAAAGGGCCAAGACTGTCTCCTGCGCTGGGGTAACCTGCCTCCCTTAGCAAACAGGTCCAGCGATCCCCAAATAGACGCAGTCCTTTAAAGGGGAACCCAGTGAGGGCCTTCTTGGCAGCGTTGTCAGCTGCCCACTGGTGCAGCCAAATCGAGCGGTGTATAGCCACCGCCAAGGCAAAAGCCCTGCCACACATTCTAATGGTATCATCCAAGGCAGAGAGGACATATGCAACGAATTCCTCACAACGCAGAAGGGCTCTATACTCCTCACTAGCCGCATAAGCAGGAGCCCCATCTAAAATACTCCTGAGCAGAGTCCGAATAGCCACAGCTGGAATGGCAGAGGCACAAACTGGACGCAGCGCGGACCCCACACAGGCAAAGGCAAGGGAAGCCAGCTGATCAATGCGCTGGTCCTCACCATCCCTCAGTGTAGCAGAGTCAGGGGAATGCATGACAGAAGTGTTGGACAACCCCAGAATTGGTGCATCCACTTCAGGAGGGGACGACCAACGCTTAACCACTTCAGCAGGAAAAGGGTACCTCTTATCCCAACTCTTAGGCACCTCAGGGAGCCTGCTCGGACGATTATTAAAGTGAGTTTGCTCAGGAAACTACAAACATGGCTTAGCAGTGTGAAACCTTACGTAGAGCCAGCAATCAGCTTCTCAATGCTAGCCACCCTGGTGGACAAATCAGGCTGAGACTCCCCACTGGTATGCACCTCACTGGGAGTCAGATGTAAGCGTGGAGGAGTGGGCGAAGCCACAGGGGGCACAGGTCCAGGGAAGGAAGCCCAGATTGCAGCGCAAGCACCTGCTGGGCACAGGGTACACAAACCCGCACATTGTCATAATTTGTAGGGGACACCCCACACGCCACGCACAGCCGGGCTTGTCCTGAAGGAACCCCAAGCACATTATACTGAGAAGTCTCCATATGGTGATTATCGCGGCCACCGGCCAATAGGGATTTACGCAATAGGCCACCCGGGATGCCCCAATAGCCCGCTAGGGAAGTGGGAGGTAAAGGCAGAATAGGCCTCTAATAGAAAAACTAAATAGAGTCCCGTAAGCAGTATGCATACATAATATATAATATAAAATATGCCAGCCCGCAGGGGCACTTACGGACCGCGGTAGGTAGACGCCAACCACACAGCACGAGAAAAGCAAAATGGCACCGCAGATACCTCGAGAGGCGAGCCGCGGAGATAGTGATGCGGAACGCGTCATCTGCAAGGCCAGCCCCCCCCCCCCCCCCCCGAAGAGCACGAAGGCACCCACGTGACCATGTCAGCCAATGATGGCGCAGCAGCACCTGAGGTAATGTCGCTGCTAACCGCGGAACGCCGTATAAGCGCATGTGGCGGCGGCGGCAATTTTAAAAGCAACAGTGCATACCAAACACGCGGCAACACAAGCTAAGCATACCACGTAATAAAAAACCCAAGGAGTGAAGAATACAGATACACAACACACACCCCCTCCCGAGAACTGTCAGATAGAGCGAGGGAGGGCAGCGGCCAACCTAACAGGAGCCCACCGATGGACAGGGGCAATAGCGCGGGAGGGGCATCCCATAAGGCTCACCAGAGTAATCGTCTTGCCATCGCAGCGCCGACTGCAGAGAAGAACTGGGGATTTTGTGGGAGGTCCCTGGAATATAAGGGGCCGGGAGGAGCCACTTTTTTGCTGTCTCTGCAGTGCAGCGCCATCTTGTGGATGTATAACCCAAACGTAAGGAATTATCTCTGGAGCAGGACGTGCTATATACTTAGAATAGTATTGGAGCATTGGAGATGCAACGCCAGCCCCCGGGTGCAGGCACTGCAGGCTCTGTGCTCGGCACTGCACATGACCCATTTTGCCGGGGCTATCGACAGGTAGCACCAGACGTGATATCCAAAAATCTAAGGGATTTATTATAAAAAATCACAGCGCCCGCATTGCTGCTCCAAAACCAGGAATTCTAGACATAGAGCGACAGGTGAAATCCCCCATAAGTTTTTTTTAAAGGATAGCAGCACAGTGACAATGCAAAAACACATGGGATGGCGTTGGGAACACGAGTGACATGACAAATGTTTTGCAAGGCAAAAAACGCAAGTGCATAAAATGGGTGAAAACAAATCCAAAAAGGCCAGGGATAGGGGTCCTGTGGCACATGCACATGGCCAAAAAATGACAAACATGTAAAGCTCCATTGAAATTTATGGGAGAAGGACCAGGGCTGTATTTACCATTAGGCAACCCTAGGCACATGCCTAGGGTGGCAACCTGGAAGGGGGGGAGGGCGCTGCCCTTACTACTATAGTAAAGAAAATAAAGAAAAGCAATTAAAACTCACATAGCCAGAACATCAATGCCTCCTAACAAGCACCGCTCAGCCACAGAAGGATGCAGAGGGTATTTGTGGGAAGGGGGAGTGGAATCTGTTGAACACAGGCCAGAGTATCCCCCCCCCTCCACTGGTGTGGTCATGTGAACGCAGTAAAAGATGGAACATGCTCGCCTGCTTCTCTGTATCTCCCCCTTTATTGCTTTCTAGCCCAATGAACCCTTTCCCCCACACACTTTTTTTTATATGGACCGTGACCTAACTTAAAAAAGGGGCACCATGAACGCCAGATACGGCCCTGAGAAGGACACAGATCGCATGGTGTGTCGATGGTGTAATGTGGCGTTGTAGGGAACACAGCAGTGATGCTCATTGATGGAACACTATCAGAGGCACTATTGGATTTTTCGTTCTTAAAGTGGACCAAAACCCAGGATTTTGACTATCCTGGGTATTGGTCCTTGTCCCCGGGTCACCCCGATCAGGGGTGCCCCGCTGTGTGAAACCCCCCTGGTCGCCCAAACAAATACACCTCTTCCCGGCACTACGATGCATACACGTCTGCTCGTCCAATCAGCGCCCTCTGATCCATTCGAGCCCCTTCGTCCAGGAGCTCGTCTAATGTGAGCGGATCTGAGCACATTGGCGGGTATATCCCCCGCTACCCTCTAACAGGAAGCATGCCCACACCAGCCATTCACAAATGCCTGGCACAGGGACATGCCCTGCTAAAGGGGTAGCGGGGATGCGACCGCTGCTCGTGCATGCGCCGTTGAACCAGGAATGAAGGGTGACCTGGGGTGTTACACACAGAGGGGCACCCCTGATCGGGGTGTCCCGCGGGGGAGCGAGTATGCCTGCCCTGGAGTCTCATAGATTCCAGGGTGGATTTTTCAATATGCTTTAAATATGCATGCCGGCAGACACACCTGATGGGGGACTGGTGCTACATGGTGCTAGGTCGCACTAGCAATTCTTAAATAAACCCCCTAGTCAATAATTAATTTTACTGTCATGTAATGTTGTTGCTTTGGATTTTAGGCTAATAGGCTTGTTGCTGCACATCAAAAATTCAATAACCTGCACAAAGCACAGATGGCAGGAAAACCCATCTTGCGCAAGGATGCCAACATTCGCAAAGCAATATCTCAGGATGTCTGTTAAGACTGCTATAATGCATTCCAAATGCTTCAATTAAACACAGCTGTATATCCAAAGCTTTTGGACTAACTCACTCTCTGTTGTCCTTGTGTGGTAGGAAGAAAGATTTCCATTTAAGCTTGATGTATTTTTTGATTAGAGCAGAGCATATATGTTTGGAAAGTTACACTTTTCAAGTTTTTGTGGGTTATGTGGGTAAATATGTCACATCCAATCATATGTACCTGCACACATTTTTTTAAGGACACATGAGCAATTATTCAATCTTCCGCAAGTCAAAACCTGGCTTACATGCAGAAACTGATAAAAAATGCTGTAGACCTGAAAATGACTATACTAAAGGGTTTCTGGTGGCAAAACCTGTTTTCACTTAGACACTGCTTTGCTCTGCTTTTTGTTGTCATTATTGTAAGCATAGACACACACAGAAGCTATTCAGGGAGTGTGCTGTGCAGATTAGACTGCAAAAATACAATTCTGTGATAACTCACCTGTAGAATTGGTATTATAAGTATACAGCACGTCCTGTTCCAGAATATTCCTTACACATGGGTAATGCATCCACAAGATGGCACTGGACTGCAGAAAACGTCTTGTGGCTCCTCCCGGCCCCATATAAGTAAGGGACCTCCCACAAATTCCCCAGTATTGACAAGCAGTTAACAAGAACACCATACAGAGGTAACTAAGAATAATGATAACAAGGGCGGGATGGAACAGGATGTGCTGTATACTTATAATACCAATTCTACAGGTGAGTAATTACAGAATTGTATTATTCTAAGTATACAGTACGTCCTGTTCCAGAATATTCCTTACACATGGGACATCCAATAGCAGTGTCCGTAAGGTAGGGTGGGATCCCCAAAAAGTAACAGTGGGCAGTTTAAACCACTGCTGCTTGCAGAACTTTGTGACCAAAAGCAGCATCAGCTGGGGCCCTAACATCAACCTTGTAAAACTTAGAAAAGGTATGAACAGAAGACCAAGTAGCGGCCTTGCAAACTTGTTCAACAGAAGCTTGGTGCTGAAAAGCCCAAGAGGCACTAATAGCACGAGTGGAATGAGCAGTAAGGCGGAAGGGAGGCTCCTTCCCCTTAGCAGAATAGGCCTGTACCACAGCCTGATGGATCCACTTGCTGATAGTGGACTTAGCTGGAGCCAGACCCTTCTTAGGTCCAGACAGGAGCACAAAAAGAGCATCAGTCTTCCTGAAGGATTCAGTGGCCACAAATAGAACTTCAGAGTCCTGACCACATCTAGAGAGTGTAAAACCCACTCCTTAGGGTTACTAGGATTAGGGCACAGAGAAGGCAAAACAATATCCTGATTGAGATGAAAGGCAGATACAACCTTAGGTAGAAAATCTGGCTTAAAGCAAAACACCACCTTGCCCTGGTGTCTCTCGAAATAAGGGGGCTTGATGGAAAGTGCCGCCAACTCAGAAACACGCCTAACAGAAGTGATAGCCACCAAAAAGTCTACCTTAAGAGTCAAAATGGACAAAGGGGCCTCATTCAAAGGCTCAAAGGGAGACCCTGCAAGGCAGATAAGACCAAGTTCAAATCCCAGACTGGTAACATAGGCTTACGTGGAGGACGCACGTGAGTAACCCCCTGAAAAAGGGTCTTGACCAGACGATGGTGAGCAAAGGATCTTTGGAAGAAAACAGCCAAAGCAGAAACATGACCTTTGAGGGTACTAAGTTGAAGACCCAAATCCAAACCATGTTGCAGGAATTCCAGAATCCTAGGGATAGAAAACACCCGACAGGGAAGCGACTTAGACTCACACCAGTCAATGTAAGCATGCCATACCCTATAGTAAATGGATGACGAGGACTTCTTCATGGTGTTAACAACAGAGGCAGGCAGCCCCTTTTCCATCAAGATGGAGGTTTCAGCAGCCAGGCCGTTAAAGCCAGCGCTTGTAAATTGGGATGGCGTAGCTGCCCCTGCGTGAGCAGGTCTGGATCCTTGGGCAGAGCATACTGATCTACTGCCAACTGCACAACGTCTGCGAACCACACCCTTCTTGGCCAACAGGGGGCCACCAGAATGGTTGGCACCTTTTCCTGGGCAATCTTGCGCAACACCCTGCCCAGCAGAGGAAAAGGAGGGAACACATAGAGAAGCTGAAAGCTCTTCCAATACATTGCTAGTGCATCCATGGCCAAGGCCAGAGGGTCCTGGGACAGAGAGACAAAGACTGGAAGCTTGTGATTGTGACGGGACGCAAACAGATCCACATCTGGCTGACCCCAGCGGTGGCACAGGGAGCGAAACACCCTGCTGCTGAGGGACCATTCTCCCAGACGAGAAGTCCCCCTGCTGAGGGAGTCTGCCTCCAGATTCTCCACCCCCGGGATGTACACAGCTGAGATGCAGGGAACATTCTCCTCTGCCTAAGACAGTATCAGGGACACTTCCTTGAGGGCCCTCTTGCTCCGGGTCCCTCCCTGATGGGTTGTCCGAGCGCACCTGAACCGCCCGACCCCGAAGGTGTGGAGTCAACTGGGCGAGAACCAACCTTATCGCCCTCAATTCCAGAATGTTGATAGGGGTGTGGGCCTCCTGAGGGCCCCAATGACCCTGGAATTTCAGGGATTTCCAGAAGCCCCCCCATCAACCTGTCAGACTGGCATCTGTGGTGACTGTCTCCCAGCACGGGGCCAGAAAGGATCTGCCAGAGAGACCGTCTGGCCAGAGGTGACAGAACCAACACCTGATCCAGGGACCAAGGGTCCCGATCCCATACTAACAAGAGGTGAAGTTGAAGAGGTCTCATGTGAAACTGAGCGTATGGAACCGCCTCGAAGCAAGACACCATCAGGCTCACTAGCTGCATCCCCTGCCGGATGGAGGGATGAGGGCAAGTCATAAGGAGCCTGGCTTGGGCCTGAAGACTCTCCACCTTCTGCTGAGGGAGAAAAATCTTGACCTGAGATGTATCCAGAGTCATGCCCAGAAAGGACCTCACCATTGACGGTGACAGAAAAGACTTGGGGTGGTTGATCACCCAGCCGAAGGACTCCAGTGTGGACACCACCAGCTGGGTATCCCTCTCGGCCTGCTGGAGGGACTGAGATGTGATGAGAATGTCGTCCAAGGAAGGATGCGAATGCCCTGAGATCTCAGCAGAGACATTACGCCCGCCAGCACCTTGGTGAATACCCTGAGAGCCGAGGAGATACCGAAGGGCAAAGCCACAAATTGGTAGTGCTGATCCTCCAGAGCGAACCTGAGGAATCTCTGATGACCTGGAAAGATTGGTACATGAAGGTAAGCGTCCTTGATGTCTACAGAGGTCATGAAGTCGCCCGGGCGTAGTGAATTGACAGCTGAGCGCAGAGTCTCCATGCGAAAGTGTTTGAATCTGACAAATTTGTTGAGGCACTTTAAATCCAGGATAGGTCTGATGGACCCGTCTTTTTTGGGAACAGTGAAAAGATTGGAATAGTAGCCTCTGCCTCTTTCCCTCAAAGGCACCTGGCAGATGACCCCCAACTCCAGAAGGTTTTGGACAGCAAGGCACAGACCCTGAGCTGACAGGGGGTTTTAAGCCATCCGGGATTTGATGAATCTTGGGGGGGGGGGGGGGCAGGCTGCAAACTCTATCTTGTAACCGGAGGACACTAACCTCCTAAATCCACCGGTCTGAGACATGAAGCCTCCAGCCATGAGCAAAGAGCTGAAGCCATCCCCCCCAACCGGATGGGTGAGGGCGCCCCTTCATGCCTGAGGGGGCTTGGGTGAGGATTTTGGCTTGGGACCCCAGAAGAGGCCAGGACGGCCACGTCCTCTGCCCCTTCCCCAGTGATCTCCGCGGGCCCCAGTAAAGGAGACTCCTTGGCCAGTTCTGGAACGGAAGGATGGGAGAAAGGCACCCATCCCCCAAAAGGACCGTGACGGCCTCCTACGTTGAGGTAACCTACCACCCCTGGCAAACAAAGCCAAACGTTCACCAAAAAGGCGCAGGCCCTTGAAAGGGAAACCAGTGAGAGCCTTCTTAGCAGCATTATCAGCTACCCACTGACGTAGCCAGACAAAGCGGCGTATAGCCACCAACAGGGCAGAAGTCCTACCACACATTCTAATGGCATCATCCCTAGCAGAAAGAATATATGCAATAAATTCCTCACAAAGCAGGAGAGATCTATACTCTTCTCTACCCGCATCCTCAGAGACCTCGTCCAAGAGACACTTAATCATTCCTTTAACGGCAATAGCCGTGATAGCAGAGGCACAAACCGGGCGCAGCGCCGTCCCCACACAGACAAAGGCGTGACAGGCCAGTTGGTCCAAGCACCGGTCCTCCCCATCCCGCAGGGTAGTAGTATCAGGAGAGTGCATGACAGATGTATTGGACAACCCGAGAACGGGCGCATCCACCTCGGGAGGACATGACCAACGCTTAACAACATCAGCAGGAAAGGGATACCTCTTTTCCCAAGGCACCCCTGGCAGCTTGCTAGGCCGTTTCCATTCCTTGAACACTAGATTATTAAAGTGAGACTGCTCAGGGAACTCCCAGCATGGCTTAACATCCGCAGAGCCCACCCCCCCGAGAAGCGTGAAACGCGCCCACGTGATCCCGCCGTCCAATGACGGCGCGGCAGCGCCTGAGGTAATTTCGCCACCGTCCACAGAGCGCTGTACAAGCGCGTGGCGGCGGCTAACAGTAAAACACATTAAGCACAATTAAAGTAAGCAATTCAGACATACCGCACCCCCCCCCCTCCTGAGATCTCCCCAGGAAGAGCGAGGCAAGGGAGCAGCAGTCACATAACGCCCAAAGTGAAATATAAAGGAGAGGAGGGGGCAGACACCTAAGGGAGATAGGGATTAAGGGGGAACCCCCGGAAGCGTGAGGGGGCATCCCACAAGGCTCACCATAGGCCTATACCACCTACCCATGTCAAAGCAGGGACTGCGGTCGGAGCAGCGCTCCTCAAGCACCTGACCCGGTGCTGTCCTACCTTCACCCAAACCAGTCAGCCGAGGCTGGGAGGCAGTGGGTCCTGAACGGGTGGGAATAGTCCTGCAGGGCCACAGGTTGGTAAGCCCCGCTCGCCTGCGTATATAGAGAGCCATCTTCTATCTTCGCAGTCCAGATGAAAACTGGGGAATCTGTGGGAGGTCCCTGACTTATATAGGGCAGGGAGGAGCCACAAGACGTTTTCTGCAGTCCAGCGCCATCTTGTGGATGTAATACCCATGTGTAAGGAATATTCTGGAACAGGACGTGCTGTATACTTAGAATAGAACCAAACTGCATGACTGAGGGATGTGGTAGGTAAGGTAAGTAAGACTTTTTTACTTGCCTTTAAAAATCCTGCAATCATTCCATTCAAATTTCCTTAGATGCATACTTAGTGCCGCAAAGCAAATCAGAATGGAGCAACCACCGTTGGCCACATCCCCACCCCTGACTCCAGCTTGATGCATGCCCATGTTGCTGATTCAGAAAGGCCTGGCTCGGTCATGCCCCTAACCAAGCACAGAGGTAGTCGCAGAGAATGGTTAATTATTAACCCTTCTAGTGCCAGCAACATGAGTCTCATGTAGCTGCCTCTACTCCACTTAAGTGCCAGCTACGTGAGACTCACATAGCTTTAAACCCCCACAGTAAAAAAAATATAAAAGTAAAATACTCACCTGACCCCTTGTGGTTCCGGCCGGGTCTCCTCTTTAATTTGGTGCCATGGGGGGTCGGATGGCTCCAGGAGAGCCCCCGGAATAGCGCCCCCTCCCCGCTTCGGCAGCAGCAGGTGCTAACTGTAAAAAAAAAAAATAAGAATAACATTTACTTACATGTGGCTGTGCTGCCTCCCGGCGGGTCTCCTCTTCACTTGGGGGCCTCCGAGCGCCCCCCCAGCCTCTTCCGTGGCAAGGAGAGGGCAGAAATCGCCCTCTCCCCCCACTTCCTGGATCGGGTCTGCTAGCCCCGCCCCTCACTGTGATGTCCCCAGCAGCCGGCCTCTTAATACCGGCACCCGAGACTAAGAATCAGTCTGCTTGGGTGCTTGGAGCAGAGAGGTGGGGAGGGGGAGAGGGCTGTGATCGCCCCCCCCCCCCCAGGCTCCCTACTCCAAACACCCGAGCAGACTGACAGCTGTCATCGGAGATCGCCGGGGGACACAGGATCGGAGGTGAGTAAAGTAAAAAAAAAAAAATAAAGATCATTTTTTCTCTTTTTTTATTTTTTTTACATTTAACCCCTTGTGAACTGGTAGGGGGTCCATGAGACCCCTTATACCAGTTCACAAGGCTGTGGGATGGCAAGTCACCTGCGGCTAGTGGGTGACTTGCCATTAACCCCCAGCTCCCCAAAGCCCAGGAAGAGCCTGTGGCCACAGGCTACGCGGGCTTGTGGCCTGCAGGGCCCTGTTTCTACAAGCCTTGCATAGCTGGTCCCGGGCTGGTTACTTTGGGTAAGAGGGACCCCATGTAATTTCTGGGGGATTTTTAAGGGTTTTTAACCCTTAAAAATCCCAAAAAAATGCCCCCCCTCCTGGGAGGGGGGACCCTATGTCATTTTTTTTAATTACCCCCCTTATGCTCTGTTGCCCAGCAGCTATAAAAGGCTTCCAGCAGGTGAGCAGAAGCCAGTGATTGGGAAGGGACACAGTACACGATGGATGGGAGGTAAGTATAAAAAAAAAAAGAATAAAATATTTTTTTCTCTGTGTGTGTGGTGTTTTTTTTTTTTTTTTTACACTTAACCACTTGTGAACTGGTAAGGGGTCCAAGAGATCCCTATACCAGTTCACAAGGCTGGGGGCTGGCAAGTCACCTGTGGCTAGCGGGTGACTTGCCATTAACCCCCGGCACCCCCATTACCTGCCTCCCCAAAGCCCAGGGGGGGCAGAAGAGCCCGTGGTCATGGACTATACGGGCTTGTAGCCTGCTGGGCCAGGGGCCACAAAAGCTGGCCCCTGCGCCCTGTTCCTACAAGCCCTGCATAGCTGGTCCCGGGCTGGTTACGTCGGGTAAGGGGGACCCCATGTCATTTTTTGGGGGGATTTTTAAGGGTTTTTAACCCTTAAAAATCCCCCCAAAAATGCCCCCCCTCTCGATTTAAGCCTTTGTAGTGTGGATGGTAGTTGTATTTTATTTGTAAATGTTATAAAGTACTTGTTTCAGTTTGGGGGGTCTCCTGGGCAGGAACGGGGGGCTACTGATAAATATGTGGTACCGTTCTAATCAGTAGAAATGGGGCTTTCTCATGCAATATGGTTTTCTTTAATAAAATAAATTTTTTATTTTAAATAAAGGAGACAATTTTCAAAAAAAATGTTTATTTATTTTTTTTTTTTTTACTTAATAATAATATTGTAAAAAACAGAATTACATTTACAAACAAGACATTTCATGTTAAAGCCTAAACTCTGCTGCAAAAAAAATATATATATAATTTTCCTGAAAATTCCAGCAAAAATGGTGCCAAAGTAGGCTGGCAATTAAAAGGGTTAAAAGTAGCTATGCATGTTGGGTATTGTTCTGTTCGGGGGACCTTGAGCTTGTTTTTTCTTGTTTGCATATTTATATTTTAGGAAAAGGTGTTTTTTATTCAGCTTTTTTATACATTTTTTTAGGGAAACCCTGCGCAACCAAATAATTCTTTGAGGGATTAATTACAGAAAGATGAGCCCACTACAACAAGCTGGATACGCTTAGAAAGTTAAACACGTGTACTTTCAGGGAATATATGGTTTATGGGGGATATTCCAAATGTAAAGGGTTGTTTTGGTTTAAAAATCGCAAGGTGCGCACTTTGCAGAGCTGAAATTTTCAAGTAAAATTGCCGTTACGCACATGCTTTACTTCGGGGTGTTTGGCAACTCTTCCCTTGACAGTAGCTATGCATGTAGGGTATCGTTCTGTTTGGGGGACCTTGCTTTTTCAGATTAAACTTGTTTTTTCTTGTTTGTATATAGCAGGAAAATGTGGCTTTGATTCTGCTTTTTTATTATTTTTTTAGGGAAACTCTTTGCAACCAAAGATTAAATTGAGGGATTACTTCTAGGGATGAGCGAACCGGTTCGGACGAACCGGAATTCGCTCCGAATTTCAGGGAAAATTCGATTCGGCACGAACCCGAATTTCTTTTGGTTCGTGCCGATCGAATTTTCCTGAAAAAAAAAAAAAAATGCCGGCATGGTGGGAGCGGGTAGGCCGGCTACGCTGTCAGCGGGCGGCGGAAGCCGGCCCGCTGACAGCGCAGCCGGCCTGCCCGCTCCCACCATGCCGGCATTTGTTTAAAAAGCAAACACTTACCTGCATGGTCGGAGCGTGGAGGCCGGCGCTGCTCTCAGGCGCCCTCTGATGACGCGCCCTCTGATGACACGTCCTCTGATGACAGCTGAGAGCGGCGCCGGAGCGTGGAGGCCTGCACGCTCCCACCATGCCGGCATTTTTTTTTTCAGATGAGCGATTCGTGAAAGTTCGATTCGGGCGAACCCGAATTTCTTGGGGAAATTCAGCGAATCGCCCGAATCGAACTTTCAAGAAGTTCGCTCATCTCTAATTACTTCCAGTAAACTGTGGCCACATCAACAAGCCTGGTACACCTAGAAAGCTTGAGGTGTGTACTTCCAGAGAATATATAGTTTGTTGGGGGTATTTCAAATGTAAAGGGTTGTTTTTCTGGAAAAACTGCAAGGTGCGCATAGCGCATATCGCAGTTGTATTTTATCTGAAAATCCCCTAAAGCTCTGTTTCAGTTTGGGGGAGTCTCCTGGGCAGGAAAGGGTGTCTACCTATACATATGTGGTACTGCTGTAACCAGGAAAAATTGGGATTTCCCACGTAATAAATAATAATTTTTTATTACAAAAAAACACTACAAATTGTAAAAAATAGATTGTTTTTATTTTTTTTTCACATATTTCACCCAAAAATATTGAGAATACACCTAAAAAATGACAAACAAGACATTTCATGTTAAAGCCCAGACTATTCTAAAAAAAAAATTATTTTCCTGGGAAATCCCTGTAAATCCCTTCAAAAATCACATTTGAACATGGGGAGCGCAAAATAGTGCAAAATGGTCCGGCAACAAAGGGTGACAAAAACTCCAGGTAGGCTTGCACTTAAAGGGTTAAGGCAATCTGTGGGGTTTTACACAGTGGTGCATCCCTTTACGGGATGCCCCATAATAAGGTAGAGCAACATTTTTTCCTTCTGCCTATGGGTTTCTATACATGCACATTTGAATGAGTGGTCTGCATAAAGTTCTTTCCTTAGTAGATAACCGAATATATTGACAATTTGCATTGTTTCAGAAACAGCCTACAAGTTCTGGGTGACTAGCATGAGACTAGATTTCATTTATTTTATCTAAAGTGACGGTCTGAGGTTATGCATGCCAACTTTGTCTTTGTGCGTGACAACTTTAATAGTACCTGTATTGGACAGTAGTTACTACCAAAGAGTAAGGTACAAATACAATGTATCCCCAGGGGACATCAAATATTTTGTACTAATATTTCTGACCACCCTTGGGAATGAACAATTTGCTTACCTTACTGAACCTAGCTATGCTTCAGAAAATGCAACATAATCACTAAGCTCCATTGTCCGTCAAAACTGATCCAGATTTACTGAGATGAAATGAACATTTGGAATGTAAAGTATATAAAAACAGTCTTAGATGCTTGCATAACCATACTGCCACACCACATCTTCCTCACAATGAATTTCTCAAGCTCAGTGAAAGTGACCCGCTAACAGGGAGGTACACGAATGAATGGCCAACTTCATGTGGGATTTTGCCATTGATTTCTCCCTCTGCCGGAATGCACTGAGTGATGACAGCCCAGTGACTGACCAGGTCACCCTAGGGCCTCTCTTGCCATCTGTTTATGTCAAGTTTGCTGTTAAGGAGCCGAAATAGAACTACCAAGTTAAGATTCTCCAGCAGTTCTATTTCTTCTGAATTAACATGGTTATAAGAGTAATTTATTTCCTGTGATGTATGAATGCCTACTTTGCTAGTAGGCGATCTGGCAGGTGCGCATCTGACTGCCTGGAGGGCTAAAATTAAGAGTGGTGCTATTATTATTTTTTTTATTTGGTATAACAGAAAGTAATGTACAGTATGTGTATATACATTTTTATATAATGCTTTTACTTATCAGTGGCAAGGCTACTAATGACATTTTTAACCGCAAATGGTTTATAAAGCTTGCTCTTATAATCAAAGTTACATCTATATATTTAAGTCATGCAGAATCTGCAGAAAAGACCTTATTCTCAGCATCAGTATTGTATTAATTGTATCATTTTATACAGGTAGGTAGGTTTATGTTTGCAGAACTGTACATGAGACCAGTAGCAGAATAAACCACCCAAGTGATGGAAATGATGCTGAGCATTAGTCGCTTGCTGGCATTTTGCATTTCTATTAATCCTGATAATCTCTCTTTTGCTGGATGGCTGGGTCACAACGCATTCCTTCAGAGTGGGTGGTGGAATCCCAGGGAACTACATGAGCCACAGTACACAGGTTTACAAACTGGTGCTAACCACTTCCAAGTGCAAGACCCTTTTGCAGGGCACATTTATTAATGCATATGGACATAGAAATCCATAGTTAATTATATAAAAGATAAAACATTCAGCTATCAATGATTCAAAGTAATTAGTACTCTCTCCACCAGTGTCACAGTGAATGAGGCATGCGGCTGTATAATCAGTGGTTGTGCCAGGCACTGCCTAAGTGCTCATCATGTTGATAAGCTAGTTTACAGCGAAAAAAAAGCTCACCTATGTCCAGGATCCAGCCGGGACGTGTCGGTGGAGTGCTTAGTGGAAGCAGAGTGCAGGTGAGGGGACCCCAATCCTTAGCCCCTCTCTCGGCTTCTGCCGTTCACTTCCAGCTGTCAGAGCAGCAATGGATGGCATAGGATAGCAGCAATCAGCGATGAAAGGAGGTAATTGATAAACAAAAACATTATTAAATGTCATGCAAAAAATATTAAATGAATTTTACAAATGTCCTTGACACCCCTATACATGGTTGAGGAGCTGGCAAGTTACCTGCTGGCAAGCGGGTGGCTTTTCAAACCCCCCACCACATTACCTGCATCCCCAAAGAGCCAGGGGGTGCAGCAGAACCCAATGTCCATGTGGGCTATGTGGGCTGTAGCCTTCAAGATCTGGGGCCGTTTATTATATGGTATCTTATTAGCAAACTACTACTGCATAAATAACATTATTTGTTCCCATTATGGATCAAAGAAATGCTGACAAACACATCAATCCTGCTCAAACAGCAATGACAGAACTATGCATTACAAAATTTTCTGTTAATCGTGTCTGCTTAGTTGAAGCTTTGTACCTGGATTATCATAGTTTAGTGTGATGTGTACAAACCACATTAAAGGCCATGAGATCAGAAGGGGACGCCACAAAACCTGCAGATCATACCCGACAGTGAAAGAAGCAGCATACAGTGACATACAGCATTCACATATTTTCTGAAAATGAAGTTATATGTCTTGATCAAGGCTTCATAGTGCTTCGTTTTCCCAATGACTAACCCCTGTGTTTCCAAACTTTTATTATTAAGCTAATCTATAACATGTACAACCATAGATATCACTGATGCCTGAATTAAAGTTTATGTTTGTATAAATCAGTGCAGTAGATCCTGCGTCTATATAATGAATGTATAACTCTATCTTTGCAAGGTTGGCATCACATAACCTTTCTTTAGTGGAACAGCTCTGTTTAAGAATCTTTTACACATTTTTCTGTATTAGCAAAATATTTATGATATTTGGGATGCTTTACTCAGAACTAGTTTCATGTAAATAACAGCAACAACGCAGAGCAATAGAACAGCAAGAAATATGCCAAGGCCGGGGCATAAATACTAGTCGGAGGGCCTCAGAAAACAAATATTCTATCTGGCCTCTATCCCCCTACCACACACAGAGAACTGTATTACTATTATATTTATAGAATAAGAAAAAATGTTCTCAATTACCAGAACTCAGCGAGTACATATGCGCTCCTTTATTAAATATGTCACACTGCTTACCATGGCAGCAAGTATTGGAGGGTGATCAGGTGCCCTGATCATGCGGGGGAAATAATCAGAAGGACTTTACTAAGCTAAGACAAGATAAGGCTGACCTTTCTTGTGTCATGTAAGAAATACAATGCAGGACGTTAAATACCAGTTCTAGGATCTGCTTTACCCTTCGGCAGCAGATCTGTCGTTGTCACCTGTTTTGAAGTTGTGGGATCGATGTGCACTCCACTTGTAAACATGATGAGCACTTAGGCAGTGCCTGGCATGCCCCCAGCACACAGCTAATACAGCTGCATGCCCCATTCAATGTGACATCGACATAGGGGGACTTCCGTCCACTGATTTTCTTAGCTAAATGCATCAGCCTTCAGAAGACATTAGGCATGTCTTTAGGACAGGTTAGCACTGAACATACAAATACCGAGACACCTGCTGTGGCTAAGTAAGTTATGTATAAGTCCTTTTTTTCAACCTAGTGAAGGTCTTCAACTTGGTATTGACTTGGTAAAGGAAACTTCATCCAGAACCCACAATCATTGGATCCTGAGCCTAGATGGCCTTCAGTTGGCTTAGGGATTGGGGCTCCTGGAGTCACAGCTAATTAGCTCAGGATGCTGAGGCAGCTGCAGAGGAGATGCAGTGGCACGCTTCAGCTGCCTGGAAAGCAGATGCAGCTACATGCATGTGGAATGGGAGGCAGAGTGGCAATGGTGGGGGAGGCAGTGAAACATTGGAGGTGAGCTGCAGCCTCATCCATTCGCCCAATAGCGATGCATGGCAGCGATGATGAAGGGCAGACAGGAGCAATGGACAGGCGGAGGCTGCAGTGGGTGCAGCATCAGGAGCGGCAATGGACTGGCATGTGGGACCAGGATCAGGTCTACAAGTGGGACTTCAGTACCCACCAAGGTGACATTGGGTCAGTGCAGGGACTCAAGACAGCTGGAGGAAGGTGGAAAAGCCTCACATCGATGGCACAAAATGGCAGAACTGAAGCACATGGAGGACAGCAAAGGACTGTGCATCTCCCTCTACATCAGGCTGCCTTCACCCCCCTCCCCTTAACAAGCATCTCCCATCTCCCTCCATGCTGGCCCCAGCAGATCACATCTTCCGTCTGGCCACATGCTGCTTCCCCATCCGACCCATCGCCTTACTTAGAATCGGGATGCCCGCTGTGTCCAGCACAGCTATTCCCTGCTGCACTTAGCTGCCCACTTCATTGCCCCATCCATAGGAGTCATCTCCCCTCCTCCATGCAGCCTCTCAATAGGTCCCATCTCCCCTTATTTCCCACATAAGCCCCTAATGCCCCAGGTGTGCCCCCACCCCCTCTTTCTCATCCCTGTCTCCCGCACCATCAATCCCACCCCCCTCCCCCCATGCTCCATGTTGCCCCCTTCCACCCCCCCAGAATCTATGCCCTCTAAAGACTCTACCCTGTAGTCTATCACCCCCCCCCCACAATGTCTAACTCGGATAGGCTACTGAATTGTACTTTGTTGAACTTTATGGACTCTATCCTCTGCCGAGTGGCACCTGGAATAGAATGGCTGAGCTCAGTGGATGGCACGGGGGATAAAGAGTTTCATCCTCCCCTAGCTACTTTTTCCCTACTACATCACACTACTCTCATTTCTCCTTGGACTAGGACCACCCACGTCATTTCTGGCCACCATCTTACAAGGAATAAAGCGGCAGTGGGAAAATGATGTGAGTTAATAAATATATTGAAGGCTAATTGAAAGAGTCGACTTTATTTGGAGTGCAACCAACTCAGAAGAGGAAACTCTCAAAGCTGCAGCCACGACAATTCAGAAAGAATTTACCCTACTGAAACTGCAGAATTGGTTACACTGCATATAAATCCACAGGCGAAAGATCCTCATAGGCCCAGGGTAGGTCGGTGTACCCCCGGGCCATGGCGATGAGTCTCCTCAGAATATGTTCTAATTTGTTTATTTTTAATATCATTGCAATTTTTCAGTTACATTTGATTATATGTAAACTGACAGAAAGTTGCTGTGCGAATAAAATCACACAACTCAGATTGAAATATTTAAACCAAGAAGGTGTTTTCCCTTTCCAGACACACCAACCTCATTGTCTCTGGGTTAAAACACCTCCTAACAAAAACAAACTTAAAGCGGGCCTAAACTGACTTTCCCTTACCCAGGGAACCGAAGTTTTCAAAAATCCCAGGACCCCCCACCTATTTGCACCTGAATGATACAGCTGTCTGTGTGAAGGGGTCCTGGCGCAAGGTGATACATAGCTTCATCTGCTGTCTCTGCACTGCACTTCCCTGGTACTTCCCCTCCTGTACTATTACTCTATGTTCTAAACTTATTAAACTAATATCATGCTACTCTCAACTTTCTGGACTAGCAACTGAACCATGTGGCGTCTGGAATAGAATTTATGCCTCGGCGCGAATGACCGGGAGCAGGGAGTTCCTCTTAAATTTTACCCTATTCCTTACTTTCATCTGCTATTCCCTATAGCCTACCTGCTACAACAAATTACTACTATGTATGTAATGTATGTATGTATGTGGTGAAATAAATCTGATTATGATAAGTTTCAATTCACCAGAAGGACCAGAGAGTCCTAAACACCCTTGGTTTGAAAAGTGCTGTATGGCCTCCCGGAACGGAACACATCAGCTTCTGGAGTTATGTTTCTCAGGGCATTGTCAGTAGTTACCCCTGTGTACAGATGAGAGATGTAAATCGAGCTTGACTGATATAGGAACCTTGGACCTTTCTGTGAACTGATAGCCTTTCTTGCTGTGTTACTGAACTCTGCTATTATTTAATAAACCATTTATTATACCACTCATTACAGATGAGCTTTGAATTGGGGTCAGGTGTAAAATTCAACCGGAATTCTGCCAAATATTATTTTCTATTTTTGAAAACTTGTGCGCCAGGCATAGAGGGAGAACCCATGGCTCTGAGGCCCAGTAGTTGGCCCCCGGCCCTGGCAAGTTACCAGCCCCTAGGATCTTGACACAGAGGGCCCCAGAAGGGATCATCAAAATCTCTGTGTTTTCCACATTTAATATGTATGCAATTATTTAGTTTTTTATTCATCTAAATAAAAATGAAACCTTAAATAGCTAAATAGAGTGAGAGATAGAGGAGGGTCTTTTATATGCAGGATATAAAAGAAAAGGGCACTGTTCATTGGGGATTGCTTTACTCTACTTATATTTAACTTTGGACCACCCATCTCATCGCAAGTATGAGACATTTCCAGTCCTAGAACCTGGAATGAAGTTGTACAAAAATACTCGGTGGGGGTCATGTTACCTGCCAGGCCAAAGACATTATAATGGGAGTAGAGGTATTTGCCCACATGAAATATGTTTTTTGGGTGGCCTAGATGGGTGGTCTGGAGGGCTGAGGCCATTTGCCTGGACCTGGGCTTTAATACACTGCCAGACTCTTGTTGGATCGCTAGTGTAGTGTAAAAGCTAGTTTTAGTCAATTGCAGCACTGAGACTGAAAATGTGGTCCAATTCTGTATTTCTCTAGTGGGATTATTTAAAATTACTTTTAAATTGTTGTGTTGTCAAAATCCCCTGAATCGTTGATATCGACAGTTCTAAGGGTGAGGAGGTGGGTTATTTTTAATGAGTTTTGAAATAACTACAGGCCAAAAAATGTAATTTGAATTTGTATATATACATATATATATATATATACAGTGTACATGTAAATACTATATATACAGCATATCGCGTACAGTTATCAAATTAAACCTTTTTTTCTATAGGACAAAAAAGTGTTTGTGCACAAGAAAAGTAGAAGATACTGCACATTATGTTACACTTTTCCCTTAGCAATGCAAAACATATATTAATGTCTTTAATACATGAGCCAAACATGTATCAAACTTCCAGGGGCTGCTTTGAACAAAAAACGGATGAGATTTTAAAAGATATGGTTTGTCTTTATATGATATAGTAGCCTGTATCAAATTTTACTTTCAAAAAATATAGAAGTAAAATGGGGGGGGGGGGGGGGGGCATCTGAAAGAACTAAAATTATGCCTTATTAAGTGATACAAATATAATATAAATCATGTTTGACATATACATTTAATTTGGAAACAAAATGTAACATTTTATGTGTCTTTAAATTATTTGTTTCAGGTTTTTGGAGTTCCATCTTATTATTTTCCACGTTTGGAATGTAAAATAAACATTTGTGCACCCAGACCTGTGATTTACTTATCAGCATGTGATTTTCATGTTTCTTATATTCCTGTGAAGCCTAGATTCCTTCCACTGAGAAGGGTGAGTTACCCCCCCCCCCCCACAAAGCCGAACTTGGAAAAATTAAGCAGCAGCAATGACCTCAGGTAAGAACACTGCCAGTAACTCTTTAGCAACTCGAACACATGACTGGGATCCTCTCAACGGAAAAGGCTGAGTTAGAGCAGGAGGAATTAAATCTGTGCGCTCAGGAATGTGATAAAAAGCTAGAGTCAGGAAGTCTCTGCTCCCTACACCAAACACACCATCTTTGGTTGGTTTTGTTGGTATTGTTGCTATCATAAGAATGTAGAGGATCATGCTAAAGATTTAGTGAAGCAAGTTCAATTCTGGGCGCACATTTGAGTGTGAATGGTCGTTTGTTCTATTTTTCATTTTAAAAAATTGCCTACGCATGTGATAAGGCATTTTTATAGGTGAGATGCATCATTTTCCAATGAGGTAAGAATAATTGTTTAACCCTTTAAGTGCCAGCGTACCTAGAGTTTTTGCCACTCTCTCTCTCTTTTGTCAGACCATTTTTCACTATTTTACGCTACACATATACTACTGTGATTTTTGAAGAGATTTCCCAGGAAAATTATATATTGTTTTTTTCAGCCTGTAATTCTGGGCTTTAACATGAAATCATGAAATAAAAAAAAAATAAAATTTTTAGTGTTTTTTATAAATGTTTTTCAATAAAATAATATTGTGTGTAAAATCCACATTTATCCCAGTTACAACAGTACCACATATGTATTGATAGACACCCTTTCCTGCTCAGGAGACTCCCCCAAACTGAAACAGCGTTTTAGGAGATTTTCAGATAAAATACAACTGCTATGCACAACTTGCAGTTTTTCAAGAAAAACAACCCTTTTACATTTGAAATACCCCCAACAAACTATATATTCCCTGCAAATACACACCACATGTTTTCTAGGCATACCAGGCTTGTTGATGTAGGTCCAGTTTTCTGGGAGCAATACCTCAATTCATTCTTTGGTTGCAGATGGTTTCCCTAAAATAAAAAAATAAAAAGGCAGAAACAAAGCCACCTTTTTCTAAAAAAACAATATCCAGACAAGTAAAAACAAGTGTAAAAGCAAGGTCCCCCGAACAGAATAATGCCCAACATGCACAGGTACTGTCAAGGGAGAGACTGCCAAACACCTCAAAGTAAAGCATGTATGTCAGCTCTGCAGACAAATTGGGCACTTTGCAACTTTTCACTAAAAACATTTTTCCTAAAATATCAATATGCAAACAAGAAAAAACAAGCTAAATCTGAAATCGAAAGGCCCCCTGAGCAGAACAATATCCAACATCCGTAGGTATTTTTTACCCTTTTAACTGCCGGCCTACTTGAGATTTGGGCTCTGTTGACATTTTTCACCATTTTGCGCTATGTTTAACTGTGATTTTTCAGTAATTTCCAGGAAAATTACAATTTTTTTGTGGCAGAGTTTGGGCTATTACATGAAATGGGTTGTAATTTTTCCACAGTTTTTAAAAATATTTTTGAGTAAAAAAAATAAGAAAAAAAATATATATTTTTAAAAAGTCTCATATATTTTAAATAAAACATTTATTTAATAAAAAAAAACATATTGCATATGAAAGCTCCATTTCTCCTGATTACATTAGTGCTTTCCATACATCAGTACCACATATGTATCAGTAGCCTGCCCAGGAGACCCCCCCAAACTGAAAAGAGCACTTTATAACATTTACAAATAAAATACAACTATCCATACTACAAAGGGTTAAATTTAAAAAAATATGTGGTGTTCCCATTCCTGGCTGGCATTTTGAGGGGGATTTTAAGGGTTAAAAACCCTTAAAAATAAAAGAAAAAATGATGCGTAGTTTCCCCTACTCATCATAACCAGCCCGGGGAATAGCTATGCAGGGCTTGTAGAACAGGGTGCATGGGCCAGAACAATGACCATTGCTCTATTCACCCCCGAGCACTGTGTCCCATTTTGATCATTCTGGCTTCTGCTCTTCTGGAAGCCTTTTATACCTGCTGAGTGATGGAACAGAAAGGGTTAATATTACATAGGGTCCCTCCTCCTGGGATGGGGAACCCCATTTTTGGGGATTTTTAAGGGGGGTTGTAGAACAGGGCGTAGGTGCCAACTTCTGTGGCTGCCCACCCTGCAAGGCTACAAGCCGGTATAGCCTTGTGGCCCTGAGCTCTTCTGCCCCCGTGCTTTGGGGGGGCAGGTAATGGGGGCTGGGGGTTAATGGCAAGTCACCCGCTAGCTGCAGGTGACTTGCCAGACCCAGAGCCTTGTGAACTGGTGTAGGCGTTCCATGGAGGATCCCTTACCAGTTTAGAAAGGGTTAACTGTAAATAAAGCATATCACGCCAAAGAAAATGACTCGCCTCTGATCGATCATCAGCTGCTCTCTCTCTCGACGATCAGATGCGATGACCACTGGGGGGGGGAGGCAAGGTATCAGAGAATCCATGCCCCACCACCCCTTTCTCCAGCTCCGGGAGAAAGGGGTGGCTCGCCTCTGATCGATCATCAGCTGCTCTCTCTCTCGACGATCAGATGCGATGACCACTGGGGGGGGGAGGCAAGGTATCAGAGAATCCATGCCCCACCACCCCTTTCTCCAGCTCCGGGGGGGGTGATCGCCCCCCCCCCCCACCAGTGAAGAAAAGACCTGGCAGGAGGAATCGTGCATGGAGGTAAGCAAATGTCTTTTTTTTCTGTCAGGCGGCTGCGGAAGCGGGGGAGCCATTCTGGGCCCTCTCTTGAATCCTGAAGAGCCCGGAGGGGGAATGGAGGCTCTCCAGGTGAAGAGGAGACCCAGCCGGATCAATCGAGGGGTCAGGTGAGTGGCTTTTTTTTGCCGATAGCAGGGGGGAAGTTAGCTACGTAATCTTTACGTTGCTGGCATTTAACGGTATGAGAGGCAGCTACATACATTTTTTTTTAATACTCTTTATTTAAGGATTTTGCAGTTTTATACATACATACATTGAGACATACAATGCAGAACATTACGGGGTAAGGGGACAAAGGTAGGGGAAACGGGCTCCCGGTTTGAACATCATCAACAGTAATGGTCGGACTCTGCTGGCAGTGTCCGCCACGTATGACCAAATTGCTGACCCGAAGAAGGGGGGGGTGGACCTTAGGGGGAGAGAACGGATTGGGAAAAGAGAAAAGGGGGGGACGGAAAGGGAAAGGTATATGGCGTGTGGGGCGCAACACCCGGACCGACATCCATCTCTGCGCGTCCACAGACGGCATCCCGGCAGAAGCACCAACCTCCACCCGGGTCCCAATGAACAAGAGGGGCAAGAGGCATGGTGCCGCTCCCGGCTCCATTACTCAAACAAGCTCCTAAATTCAGTCGATTCCTCATACACTAGCCAGGGTAGCCAGGTAGTTCTGAACTGCTCATCCCTGTCATGCAATAATAGTGTAAGGTCCTACATCTCCCTGACACTCATGACCTCCCTTGCCCAGTCCCCTACAGATGGAGCTCTCTTTTGTTTCCAGAACTTAGGTATTGTCTGTTTAGCCACGTTTAGCAGATGGATCAACAGAGATTTTTTGTACTTCCCTGTCGGGGTCTTCGTGGAGTGGAGCAGGATCTGGGCTGGATCTTCCCCCAATTGTGATGATGGGCAGGACCGCTCCCCAGTAATCCCGAATCCCAGGGCATGTCCACATAATGTGAAACAATGTCCCCCTCCCGTCACCACATCTCCAGCATCTTGAGTTGACCTGGTCAAACATTTTGCCCAATCTATCAGGGGTGTAGTACCAGCGCGTCAGCAATTTGTAGTTGACTTCCTGTATTCTTGTAGCTATCGAGGACCTGTGGGCTAACATCGCTATTTTGTTCCTTTCCTTATCCCCCAATGGTCTGCCCAGGTCAATCTCCCAGTCCCTCCAAAATGCTGGGGGGGAGTCCCGCTCACTTACTAGGAGTGAGTACAGACTAGAGATCAGGTGTGGGTAAGGCCGGCCCTCTAAACAAATTCTCTCAAACTCCGTGTGGCCCCTGAGACACTCCCTCCGAAGGCCCATCCGGGCCAGAAGCAACTGAAAGCGAAGAAGTGTCCAAGGGTCCAAGTCACCATTTCCCAGTCTAGTTCTCAACTCACTTATGGGGACCCAGCCTGCCGCTGTGATCAGGTCACCACCCCTCAGCTGGCTCACCTTCCCCCTGTCCCGGAGGGCAACCCTAGGGCAGTCCAGGAGCGGGGGATTGTCCATCAACGCAATCATGGGAGAGGGCCATGGAAAAACCCCCGGGCGCTTCCTATGGGATCAGAAGGCCTCTAGAGTGGCCGATACTGTTGGATGGGAGCCCAACCCTGGCCTGTACATTTCCCTGTTCCAGACAGTAGCATCTAGTGGGGCCCGAGCCAGGGCATGCTCCAGCTGTACCCACCTCTTCGTGTTCCTACAGGTATGCCACTCGCAGATTCTCTGGAGATGGGAAGCTAGCCAGTAAGAGCGAACATCTGGTAACGCCATGCCCCCCATATGTTTAGGCTTACACAGTAACTGTCGTCTGAGCCTGGGTCTCTTTTTCTGCCAAACGAACCCCATCAGGATCTTATCTAGGGCCGTGAAGAAGTGCAAAGGGATGCTAATCGGCAGAGCTTGAAATAAGAACAGGAGCTTCGGCAATATTGACATTTTAATTATGTTTACCCTGCCCATCTAGGAGAAGGTAGGGGAGTCCCAACTGTCTAGGTCTGCTTTAATCCTCTGAGACAGGGGCAGGAAGTTCAATTCCAGGATCTTCGACAACCTGGCAGGCAACTGCGTGCCTAAGTACGTTATCGAGGTCCTGGCCCACTTGAAGGGAAATGTCTGTTGAAGGTTCCTGGCCACGTCTCCCGGGAGTGAAACGTTTAGAGCTTCCGATTTGTCGTGGTTGATTTTAAAGAAGGACAACCCTCCAAAGACTTCGAGTTCCTTCATCAAAACTGGTACCGTGACCATGGGGTTAGTGACAAAAAACAGGAGATCGTCCGCGTAGGCCGCAACCTTGTGTGAGGCATCCCCAACCACCAGTCCTCTCACATCTACAGTTCCACGAACTCTGCACAAAAAAGGCTCCAGGGTCAAGGCAAACAGCAGGGGCGAGAGCGGGCAGCCCTGTCGGGTTCCGTTGCGGATAGGCACCGTGGCTGAGAGTAGGCCATTAACCTTGACCCTGGCTGAGGGCTCCGTGTACAGGGCCTCAATGAATCTCCTCATATTTTCCCCAAGGCCCACATATCTGAGGGTCTCCCTTAGAAATGGCCAGCTCACCCTGTCAAAGGCCTTCTCCGCATCTGTGGAAAAAAGCAACATAGGAACGTCGTTGTTCTGCGCCACATGGATTACACCCAGCACTCGCACCACGTTGTCCCTGGCCTCCCTCCCCAACACGAAGCCGGTTTGGTCCAAATGAACCACCTGAGCCACCACCGGCGCCAGCCTATTAGCCAGGATTTTGGCAAAAAGCTTCAGGCCCACGTTGAGGAGGGAGATGGGACGATAGCTCTTACATGACAGGGGATTTTTTCCCGGCTTATGGAGAACAGATATGTGGGCCTCCAGCTCTCTACCTGAGAATGAGCCCGGGGCTTCTGGGTCCAATATCGAGTTCCATGCCCCAATCATGCGTGGGCCCAGTATTGGGGCAAAGGTTTTATAATATTTAGCGAAGTACCCATCGGGCCCCGGAGCTTTCCCTACAGGGGTCTGTTTTATTGCTTCCGTCAATTCCTCTATCCCAATCGGGTCTTCCAGTAAAGCTGCTATCTCCTCTGTGACTACTGGCATACCAGAGTCCCCTAGATATTCCTCTATTTTGCCCGGCGCGTCTGCATCCCTATATCCCCACCCAGACCGTACAGGCCCGAATAATAAGATCTAGCTACATACATTTTACATAGCTGGCATATGAAGGGTTAAAATTTTGGAAACCACAGCACCCTATGGGATAAGCAGAAAACAATAACAAGTCTCTTTCATTTTTCCACAAACTCAAAAAAATAAGTTCTAAGAGTTTACAGCATTTGTGAAGCAGCAGCATTAGTTTTACACTTTGACATTGCTGTATAGAGAAAACAAATGAGTTTTCAAAAAGAGTAAGAAGACAATAACAGCAATATACAGTATATACTGGTTGTATATATTCTGTGTGCTACTCGCTACTCTGATCAGAGCTTAGGCAAACATATTTAGGCTTTGGGGTACCTATATATTTTTTCTATGTCAGTAAGTTGTAGATCTGCTCGAATGTGCATATGTCATGTTCTGATACAGCTGAATGTTTTAAAAAATGTAGGCAACTGAATCCAAATACCTTTCAAAGCGGAAAAAGTAAAGTGCTGCTAGGTTTCCTGCCACTGTGCATTTCGGGTTATTATGACGGGTAATTCAGGCAGCAGCACGGCTAGGATGCTGGGAAAGGCAGCCTCCCAGGTGCTTCAAGGTGGCTATGACCAGAAAATTGGTGATTGGATGTAGGAGCAAATGTTAATGCTGAAAATGATTCAAATTCATGCATGCAGTTGGGGCAAATTAGTTTTGGGGAGTTTGTTTTTCAGGTTTTGCTTTCTGGTCGTAGCTAAACAAATAAGTAGCTGAATGCCTCTAAATTGCATAGGAAAAATCCTTGCAATCAATGGTTCTGTGTACTGCAAAGGATGTAAAAAATAAGTTCTCTCCCTTGGACCAGTAACCAGAAGAGTACAGTAAAGTCTCACTCCCAAGCTTACACCATCCCAAGCAGGAACTGTTGCAAAACCTAATGTTTCAATGCTAGAAGTTGAGCTTGGGTTTATATTGTTCTAGCTATTTGTTCCCTATAGGACAAACCCCACCCCTGCTTGGCAGTTGCAAATCAGGAACTTTTTCATCATACTGCTTGGATCCCTCCAGATCTTGTAGCCTGAGGTTTCATTTAGGGAAAACATTTAAAATCCATAACGATCATGCATCTTTTGTCACCTCCGAGAGAATTTGTGTAAAGTAAAAGCTTGTTACGATTTTCTGCTCCATTTCATGTGAACAACATATTTGTTTTTAAGGTAGTAATAAGAGGCATGCAAGAAATTTCGTTCACATTTTCTCACAAATGTCACTCGTTAAAAAAAATCAATAGTGGATTTGTGTAAAACATAGTTTGCTTATCCTAACTATACTTTCTGTCAACTGTGACGTAACAGTGACAATGTGGAAGCACTTTTTGTAATCATTACCACTGGGCAATTTATATTATTTGTACTTTAGTGAGTATGTCACCATCTGTTGTGTAACCAGACCCTGGCGCAGGGAAAAAAGACATGGCTCATAAGCAGTGGTTATATAATTAAAGAATAAAGGTAAAAGGGGCTATAGGATTATTATTCTTATTGGAGGACAAGTCACCACTATGCAAGGGTTCAAAGACAATTGGCTGGTGTAACCCCCCGGTTTATCCTACAAGGTTTAGGGCTATCAGCATTAGCCGTAATCACATGCAGGAGCTCTTGTGGCAGCAAGCATTGTTAAAAGACTGTAGCAAAGCTACAAGCCACATGACAGGAATAACCTCTTGGCGGAACTACAAAAAAGGTCCCAGTTCAGAGTTCAGTCATGGAAACGTTCGAGGACACCACTACTTAAAGTGGACCAAAACCCAGGATTTGGACTATCCTGGGGTTTGGTCCTTGCCCTCGCAAACAAACACACCTCTTCCCAGTCCTATCTCACATGCGCGGCTGCTCATGCAATCGGCACGCTCAGATCTGCTCCAGGTCCTTCGTCCAGGCTTGTCTAATGCGAGCAGATCCGAACGCACTGGCAGCTGCATGTCCCACTACCTTCTAACAGGGAGTGTGCCCACGCCGGCCATTCATAAATGCCTGGCGCGGGCAGGTGCCCTGCTAAAGGGATAGTGGTGATGCGGCCGCTGCTCACGCATGCACTGTTGGGCTGGGAACGAAGGTGAGTTTTCGGGTGACCCGGGGGTTTCACAAAGTGGGGCATCCCCGATCAGGGTGCCCTGGAGGGAGCAAGTATGTCTGCCCTGGAGTCTCACAGATTCCAGCATGAGTTTTGGTCCTCTTTAAAGCGGACCAACACCCATGCGGGCGCAGGTGTTGCCGCTGCCAAAATAAGACAGGCTGGGGGGCATCCAAAATGCTGGAGCCACCCCTGCGCATAAACCCCAGAAACACCCTAAATTCTTACCTACCCACTCTTGCCACTATTCTCTCTCGAATACATGGCCGCAATTGTCCACTGATGCTCACATGGGCGGGGCTTTCCAGTGGCTGGAGCAATGGGCATGCCCACTACCCATGTGAGCCCCAGGCAGCCTATCGTGGCACTGTATTCCTGGTGAAAATCGTGGCTAAGAATTTTGGGTGTTTCTGGGGGGTTATGTGCAGGGGGCTGCAGCATTCTGGAAGTCTGGAAGCCCCCCGGCCTGTCTAATTGTGGCAGCGCCAACACCCACACCCAACTTTTTTTACAGAACATTGAATCAAGTGTTTTTAGACAGATTAACCAAAATAAACTACTACGAAACTGAAAACAGATATCTGCATCTGTGTCCCTTCCCCCTCTCCCATGCCCTCTAGCCAGTGAATGCCCCAATGTTCTGCTGTATCTTTCCCTTTCCCCTGCCCTCCAGTACCTCTCCCCATCTTACAGTAATTTGTTACCCACCCCGAGTCCCCCACTAACTCCACCCCGTGTGCCCTCCAGTGACTCCTATCCCTCTCCCAACCTTAATAGGGAATCCAACCCTAATCTTCAAGCATTGACTTACTGCTTCAACCTCATTTCATGCTGTTATTTACCTACTTAACTAGGTATCCCATCAAACAGCACCTATCTCCACCTTTAACATCTGCTTCCATTAGCTACTCTTTTCGTCATCTTCTTGGGTCAGGATCCCCTCCATAGGGTACCTTTCAATGGAAATGATGGAAATGGAAATGAGGCTTTTAGAACCCTGTTTTTTATTACTATTCTAACCTCTGGGCTGTATTTTATCTACCCAATCTTACTTATTCTACAGAATTTGTAGCCCCTAGGTCCAGGAACCTCCATCCGTTACTGCGCAAACCTGTATCTGCAATCCTCTATTCTGTTGATGCTGGTAGTCCCTGCTTGTTGTACTTAGCCTCTCTACAACATCAAATTCCTAGTATGCATCTAGTCTAAGGTATATACATGGTAAAATGTACATACATGGTAAAATGGTAAGTGATTGAGGGAATGGGGTAGTGGCATCGGCTGCCTCGTATCAGGCTTGCTGGGAGAGTTAGAGTGGCCCATGCTGTAAAGGTTAGAGAAACTAAAGTCTCTTTCAACTTTAGGGGGATCGTGGGAAGGGGCAAGTTTAAAATAGGCATTAGACCTGCTTTGATGCCAAGATATATTTTAATACATCCCGCTGCTTAAAGTTACAAAAAGGTTACTGCCACTGATGAGAATACTTAGCTACCTGTCTGTCACCCATTCTGTAACATCATTAGTCATGGGCTTCTTTAGGTGAGTTCCATATTCCTGTTTGCAATCTATAAGAGCCAGACAACTATAATTTATGGGTGGCTTAGAAGTTGAGACAACCTGTTTGGAATTTCAAACACATAACTTGTGTTTTGCAATGCCAATAGATTTCAGTACATTCTGTAGTTATATGATCAGCTCTCTACAATCAGTAGCAGATGTTAAGGGTCAATTAAAACCTCTATCTGTTAGCAACTCAATAGGGGTTGACTAGGAGAAGTATTTCAAAAGTGATTGTGGAAGTCTTATACACAAGCCTGTATGCAGACAGCCCATTAGAAGATTGAAGGGGGACTAGAATAAACCCAAAGACATCACGACTATACCAACACGCTAATGTTTTTATAGACATTTGTTTAACAGGTAAAGGGAAGACAGCTGCAGCAGCTAGAAACCCACCATGTCTCCTAGCACAGCCATCACAGGTACTGTGGGGGGGGGGGGGTCATTTAGGGAACTGTAGCACAGCAAAGTGCAGTCAAGCTGCTTGTTAAGATAACAGAGCTTAACGTGAATGGCACCAAGCAGTTTAAGACGAGAAACTCCTCACATTCTTTTAGTCAGCCAAAGCCAAAAAAGAATGGAACTGCCTGGCATAAGGAAAAAAAATGTTTCTGCTGTAAACACATCACAATAAATCAAACTGTTTCTGTTGCTAATCGAACTACTTGGAGACAAATTATACACTATATACAAGAGAATATATTCTCCAAGTGCTGGCTTATCTGTGCTCGGCTCAGACAGCATTAAGACAAAACAAGGAAAAAATAACAATCCCTGTCACTAGGAGATTACCCTGTAATTTGGACGAGCGTGGCCACATACAGTGACTTGGCAAGGTCACACAGCACTCCTGCTGGTCTCCCAGCATAATGGAAGGCTGGAGCTGAAGCTTCTTCACACCACAGGCAAGTGACAAGATTACCGAATATAGCGCCAACAGATTTCCAGCCTTCCCTCTATATAGTTGTAAATATGACACTGATCAAAAAGTGAACCAAATCTCTGGTCATAAATTATGTTGCATGCCACTGATACTCCAGATTCAGGTCTGTAATTAGTGTGTGTTAACAAAACCAGTGTCAATGCAAAGTAATTGTGCCAATACCTTGGAAAACCGTTTCTGATCCACAGGCAGAACTTGATTAATATTAAAGAGTCACCATTTGACCAATTTAAAAATATCCCTCCACCTTGCCACCCTCCCCTAGTGCTGAAGCGACGCTGAAGCAACGCTAATAAGAAAAGACACTTACCTGCACCCGGAATCCAGCGAGAAGTCGGGCAGTGCCGCAGATTCTGCCCAATCTTCCGCCGCCATTTTGCTGAAGTCCAGACTGGCTGCTGGGTGCCAATGCTCCCCCGCATCATTTGCGCTCTTGCTCGCCCATTCACTTGAATGGTCATGCCGGCCTTCCTGGATTTCAATCAGATCAGCCTGAGACTGACCCTAATTTCAGATCATTATTCTTGACAATTTTGATCACGTAAGCTATCTGACATAAAAACTTTTCTAGCTTATCAACACGCAGATGTGCTGTTCAGGAATTGCAGATTTAATGACCAGCAGAGTCATTATCTTAAAAGGAAAGTCCACTTTTAATTGCATTTTTGTAAAGGTTGAGTGGCTCGCTTCTCTCTAGATCTTAATGTATGGTTGCCATAAGCAACAGATTGCAGGTAGTGCTGCAACTGCTTGCATAAAACACACATTTTCTAACATAAGAAAAAAATAAATAAAACTACCAGGTATATATTTTTTTAGTCATTTTAGACATTATCCCCTCGATTCAAAGAGCAAAAGTTAATTGATTTCGTATCGAGAATCGTAAGTTTGGGTGGGTGTTAGTCATTTTTTCCTGTTTTTTTGGCCATTTCCGACTCGCACGAGCCTACGTACGAATGCGTATATGCTCTTACGATCAGCGGAAGTTCGTTCCTAAATTTTAGGATCAAAACGTAAAACTTAGGATCAAATCCTAAAACTTACGATCAAAACGTAAAACTTAGGTTAATTGGATGTGTTTAGGTGTGATTCAGAGAAACCTCTAAACGCATTTTAAAAGAAAGCCACAGCCGACACCTTTTAGCAGTCGGATTGCTGTTCTTGAACAGGTTTTTTTGCTAAGTGGAGGAGTCTGCGCGTCTTGTGCTCCAATGAACTGCATGTATCAGCATGGCCGAGGCCATAAATTGTATGGCAATGCATACCTGATTCATGTATGCCTTATAAAAGCATTTTAATGTGGACCCTAATTAGTCCTTTGCATGTAAACCTTTATTTTGCAATATATTTGCGTTAATTAAAGAAACTTATGTCCTTTGTTATTTATTTTAAAATTGAGGTACTAGAATAATATTTTTAGATTGCATTTATTGGTGTAGTTGTTTACCTTTGCTTTGTTTAATTATTTAAGCACATCTTTGGTCAGATGCATCACACTTACTGAGGAGAGGAGAGCGGGATAAAGTGCTGGATGTGGGTTACTGCTGTATTTTGCACAGACACAGCAGAGCTGGGGGCATGGAAAGGTCAGAAATCAAAGAATCCAGAGCAACACACTCACAAGGCCCTTTCTGTTTGCAGGCTGCCCGATAATACCTGAGCCGCCATCTTGGCTGTTTCTAGGCTCATAACATGCAGAAGTTGCTGGGTGTTTTTTAAGATTTGTGAGCAATCTGTATGTAGAGGGTGTGGGTAACCACACTAAAAATTTAAAGTTGTACCATTTGAAGCATAAATATTAAAATTAAATCCACAAGTAAAAAATGCAAGTTAACTAAAAATTACACAAAGTAAGATTTACTTATGCAAATGCATTCATTAATGGTTGGTTACTACAAAATGAATGAAATAAAGAAAAATAAAAGACCAAATATTTAGAATGCACTTTAATGAGGTAAGTTTGTAGTGCGGAGCCGCAAGATCAGAAGGATTTACGTCCAGACAAAAAAGGAAAAAGGGCAAAACCAATGTTGCAACCTGAGAAATGAAACGGAAAATTCAGGATGGAAACTGACATAGGTCTGATTCCCGAACTGCCATACGAACGGACGTATATTTTAGGATAGAAACGTATTTGCTTATTGAATCACTCGCAAGTTCATACGAACGCACGAGCGTTCGGGAAAAATAGGATGATCGTGAGCCAAATCCAAGCTGTTACATGTTTCTTTGAATCAACCCATATGTGTGGGAGATAGAGAAAAATAAACTCAGACTGACAACATTAAAGTGGACCAACACCCAGGATTTTGACTATCCTGGGTTTTGGTCCACTTTGGTGGGGCACCCCGATCGGGGGTGCCCCGCTGTGTGAAACCCCCCAGAAAGCCCCAAAAACTCACTTGTCCCCGCTCCCACGTGACCGCTGCAGCCAATCCCCGCCGTCAGACAAGCGAGGTCCGTCGACGGACGGCACACCCTCACTCCCGCGCGTCACTCTTACAGGGAGCCCGCCCGCGCCGGCCATTCACGAACGGCCGGCGCGGGTGCGCGCCCTGCTAGAGGGATGCTCGAGCGGTGGCTGCGCTGCTGGATCGAGGAGCAGGTAGGGATTTCGGGGCTTCCGATCGGGGTGCCCCGCAGATTCCCGGGCCGATCAGCATCGGGTGTTGGTCCACTTTAAGCAGAAAAAAACCCAGGATTTTGACTATCCCGGGTTTTTGCTTTCCAGGCCCCAGCCTATATGAATGACTGTGCATGGAAGTGTGCAAACAGCCCAAAGATGCAGGGATTTGTTTACATTGGTGGGGGCACCAGAAGGGAGGTGAGTGTTGCGGCTCACTGGGGGGGCGTCACACAGTGGGGCATGCTGAACTGGGATGCCCAGTGCCCGGCCCTGGAATCCATTTAATGGGTGAGGACAGACCTTAATAGAATTATTTTTTTAGCTGTCACACAGTAACCATTAATGGCTTGCTTTGTCAATGAAGCTTGTAGCGATGGCCAGCCTGCCCAGCTGGGAGCTGGAGCGCACCTCAGCTACAGGGAAGCTGGGAATGTGGTCACAGACCACAACTGAGGCCTAGGAGCCCCGGAAAAGGTAACATTTGTGGGCGATTGAATGGGGGGGTCAGACAATGGGGCAAGCCAAATCAGGATGTCCCAGGGACAGCCAAGCACCTGGTCCTTATGGGCTCCAGAGCAAGGCAGCGTGGGTGTTATACCCTTTATTGCCTACAATCTGCTTGTAAAATCCTGCATTTAAATAAACATTTCCATTATTGCGCAATAAAAAACGATTTTTGTCTGTGAAGGTTCTCATTCATCCAGGTCATGGTATATCTAGGAATTCTTGATTGAGAAAGACATTTGGGTGTCAACTGATATGTCTTCAAGACACAGCAAGTCATTTTCATTGTATTTATTGTATTATGTATTATTTATTTTGCTGTTTTGGCTAGTGCTCCTCCTAGTGGTCACTGATGAATTGAAAAGAAAGTTCTAATTAAAGCAGAACAAAAACCTGTGCGCCCGACCCTAGAATTTAAAAGATTCCAGGGCTGACTATTGTATCCCCCCCCCCCCCCCCCCACAGCCTTCTCCTTCACACAGTGCGGCATCCCAATTTGGGGGCGCAGAATAAAAACCCAGGATAGTGAAGGAAATAGCCAGAGAAAAGTGTGACAGCGTTGCTAAACTGAACTACATTGTCTCTATAAGGCTCCTTATCTTCCACTCATTAATCTGACCTTTTGCTATTTTCATTAAGGGGGATAGTCCACTTTAGATGGAATTTGTGAAAATGTAGTATTTTGTTGTGCCAAAAGTGCAAATGTGTGTTTTAAGGAAGCTGTTGTTATTACCTACAGTCTGTTGCTATTGGCAACTGTACACCAAGATGTACAAGAAGAGAGAAGTAAGTCATGTACAGACAGAACACTGCTGCTATGGCCACTGCTGTGGTTAGGAAGATAACTCACACTTACACATCCCCAGCTGCAGAGTTCTGTGCGCACAGGACTAACATCTCAATTCTTGGTGTACAGACTTGGTGTATAAGGAAAAAAAATACTAGATAAGTTCAGCATCTTGAGGACATCATTTTGGCATACAAAAAAATACAGATTCAAAAATGACTTCAAAAGTTGACTTTCCCTTTAAGGAAAAAAGAGAATCATTTTTAAAGTGCACCAAAAACTGTGACTTTTACTATTACAGGATTTGGTCTGTACCCTTGAAGTATCCTGGCTTGGGGTGTCCCGCAGTATGAAACCCTGATGATCGCCTACTATACATACTCTGCTGGTGGTCCCAGGGTGCAGGCGGTGCTCTGCCCGAATCAGCTTCTTTGGACAGGTATAAATGAGCTTTGTGGGAGCTAAGCCGTTGCTCACTATCAGCGGTGGCACCCTGCATCGCTCTATGGTTGGGATTGCCAGCGAGGTATGTATACTGGGAGACACACTGTGGGGCATCCTAAATCCGGATGCCCCAGGGGTTGGTATTTAACTGGAGCTAGAGTCTATAAGGCACTAGGTATGGTTTTGGTCCACTTTAACTAGATCCATATTACTGAAAAGCTTTTCATTGAAATGTTCTATGCATGTGTGCTTTTAGTTTAGAGTTGTTGACAGTTGCTTTTCATCTGCAGCAGGTGTAACATACATTTTCTGTGTATTTTGAGTTATTTTTACTGAACAAGATGCAACCAATCCCTGTGGTAATGTAAGGCCCTTATTTAACAAGGGATAGCGCCAGGTAGCGAATGGTGAGCGAACGGTAATGACGGTCACCGCCACGAGTACGCCGGCTCCCCTCCGCAATCACACATGATCCTGCTTAGCGACTGACAGAGCGCCAGATAGCGAATCATTCATCATTATTCCAGCCTCACCCCACAGCGCCAGCGAGCGACCTTGAACAGCGACAGGTATGACCTCTCGCTACCTGGTGCTCTCCAATGCATTTCAATGGAGCAACCTTTAAATATTCTTAATTAATTGCTATTAATGTTTTTTTTTTTTTATGTCAAAAATTCTGTGACCACTTCTACAATGTTAGATATTTTTTTTAAGGTAATAAAAAAAAAAAAAAAAAAATTTGTGCAGAATTGATATTACAGGTCTGATATTAATGTATTCATATTACAAAATGTGTTGAAAAACATGTTTTTTTTTTTCCAAAAATAAGGTTGTTTTGGGGTTAAAAAACTACTTTTAACCCACCGCCGCCAGCGCTCTGGGGTTTAAACAAGCATTTCACAGCGCGAGAATTTTTTGAGCGTGATTTGTTAATGAATATGCTGGGAGCCGTTCGCTATGGCCATTCGCTGTCATGCGCTCCCATACAGCGCGGAACCTGTCAAACAGCGACTCCTAACCCCGTATTCAACATTACCACACACCGACGGGGTCGCTGTCAACAGCCGAACAACGGCCAAGCACAGCGAATACTAGCGTGCGCTGTGAAAATAACGCTACTGGCGCTCATCTGTCGCTACCTGGCGCTATTAATGAATCGGCCTCCCCGACACATAGAAGGTGATGGGTTTTCCCCATGGATTATATTCTGTATAAAATATAGCAGGTAATGTTAACCATTAGTTTGCCACAGTTTGTAGCAATAGCACATACCGGTATGACTCACTGAGCATCTGTTTTGTAGTCACCCATTCCCCTTAATTTAGTTTTACTGCTATTGCCTCTAGGTCCTCACTGTGTTCAGCCCTATGTAAGAGATTACATCATACTAACTGTTAGTAACAAACAGAAAAAACAAAAAGCAATTGTAGCAACTAAACACATTACTAACAACACATTATCTATAAATAATATCTATATAAAATACGTAAAGGGAAAATCTACTTTCAATTGCATGTTTGAAAGTGTATATTTTTGTGTGCCAAAATGATGTCCTTAAGGTGTTAAGCTTATCTTATTTTTTTTTGTTTTGGCAAATGTGTGTTTTATGGAACAAATTTTCCAAGCTGCATTCTGTTGCTATTGGCAACCATTCACGGGGAGGCCGATTCATCAATAGCGCCAGATGAGCGACTGTAGCGTGATTTTTTCAGCGCCAGCCAGTATTCGCTGTGCTTGGCCGGCATTAGCTTGATGACAGCGACTCAGTCGGTGTGCGGTAATGTTGAATACGGGCTGGGGGGTCGCTGTTTCACAGGTCCAGCGTTGTATGTGAGCGCCTGACAACGAATGGCCAGAGCGAACGGCTAGCTTCATATTCATCAACAAATCACGCTCCGAATGTGCTGTCGCTGTCCATTCCTTGTTTAAACCCCAGAGCGCTGGCGGCGATCTGTATTAACTAGTTTTTAACCCCTAAACAACCAAATTTTTTGAATGTAACATTATACATGTTTTTAGAATCATTTTGTTATATGAATACATTAATCTCAGACCTGTTAGATCAATTCTGCACATATTTTTTTTTTTTTTTTTTTTTTTTTGACTTAAAAATAAATCCTAACATTGCAGAAGTGTTCTCCGATTTTTTGACAATAAAAAAATTAAAAAAAAAATTATTACCAATTAATCATGAATTATTATAGATTGCTCCATTGAAATGCATTGGACATCGCCAGGGAGCGACAGCTCATACCTGGCGCTGTGAGGGAATTTGCAGCGGCGCTGTTCGGTCCAGGCGGCTGCATGATGAATGCCGCGCTAGCCGTCGCTCTCGCCGGCGCTAGCCTCATTTTGCTTGATAAATGCGTCATTGTGACCGCCGCCGGGCGTACTTGAGTCGGTAGTCGCCGTTAGCTGCCGCTACCTGGCGCTCGTCGGACACTACCTGGCGCTATCGCTTGATGAATAAGGGCCTTAGTCTGTACACCAAGATCCACAAGAAGAGAAAAGTGATTCAAGAATGCTGCCGCGTATGTTTAAGGTGGAACAAAACCCCAGATCGCCAGCCAGTAAATGCTTAATTTTCACAGTCCAACTGCGCCTGTGCTCCCCTTGTCCAATCAGATCTGTTTGCTGTGCCTAGGTTATTCAGCAAACTTCTCTGATTGTATATTAAGGGGAGCAAAAGCGGGCACATCCCCTACATTTGCAGGCTGTGTGCATGATCCTGTCCAAGCCATGCAGATAGAGTGGGGTGGCACACACTCTCGCTCCCCATTGAAGTCTAGCAGAGCTATTTGCCAAATGACATAGCCATGGCAAATGCTTCTGATTGGACGAGAGCCTGAGCATTCGCTGCTGGATCAGGAAGAGGCAAGCTTTTCTGGGCTTCTGGGGGTTTCACACAGCTGGGCATCCCAAATATGGATGCCCCTGGGAGATGGATCAAAATCCAAAGTTTTGTTCCACTTTAAGGTTGAGTGAGCTCTCTCACATGACTCACAATTTTCTTTTTGTAGATCTTGGTGTACAGATGCCTATATCAACAGATTGCAATCAGACTGGGTTGTCTAGGGCCCACCAGTAGAACTGACTCTAGGGGCCCATCCCACACTACCCAATACATTTAACATTCAGTGCCCAGCAAAGAAAAATTTCGCCAGACTGCATTTTCCCTGTCTGTGCTCTTGGATGTCATAAATAAGCTTTACCTAGTTCAACATTTGGTGATGGCCCACAAAGGGGCCCCTAAACCCAAGGGAACACGGGGGATTTTCTAGTAACCCTGTGCCTGACTCATAAAGCTGCGCCATGACAGGCACTCCCCAGCTCAGCCACAACCCAAGAATCAAAGTGAAGAAAGCAGCTTTGCTTAAAACACATTTACATATAATCTCAGACATCTATGGGCTGTGATGCGCTCCTGCCCCCAGCCATTTAGATAGGCTGGGGGGCGGGAGCGCTTCCCTAGCCGGGCATTCGGCCGCTCATGCTCCTGATTGCCTTAAACAGGACTGTTGCCCGAGAATTAAAAATGCTTGGCAAGCAGCTCCCATTAGAGAGGAGCCTGTGCATGTGCCATAGGACCGGGGAAAGGTGAGTTTTTGTGGGTGATCTGGGGGAGGAGGTTGGGGTTTGTACAGCAGGACATCCCCCGGGGCATGGAACAAAACCTGGGATAGTCAAAATTCTGCATTTTGTTCCGCTTTAAGCATTTAAGCATGGAAGCAGCATCTGAAACCAGTTAAGTGTTGGACATGCATCTGCTAAACCACACCTGTATAAGTCACTAGCCCAAGACTCCTCTCCAATAGGTCCAGGGCCCATGCCACATGCTTGGGGGGCTAATGTGAAAGGAGCATGATAAGCTAAGCTGACCTGGTTATTAGGAAAACTATAGAAATTGAACATACCCCCTCACACCATCAGTGAGCCCAGCTTTAGAGAAATACTCACCTAGCAGCACATGGGGGAGGTTGCCAGATCTCCAATATTTTTGTATCCCTTGTCAGAGAGCTCATTGAGGATGAGGGTGAGTATCTCCTAACTTCAGGTCTCACATGCAGCAATAGTAGGTGGTTTAGGATCCCTGTGGACCTGGTCCCTACCTGGCACAGAGTTGCCAGGGAGGGTTTAGGTCTGCTTAAAAGTGAACCTATAGTCAAAAGGGACTAGATCGCTAGCAAAAATCCCAAATCGAGATGCTTCCTAAAGGGATTGTCCAGCCAAAAGGTAAAAAAAAATGATACCCACTTTATATCCAGTGCAGCTCCACCGTCCAGACCGCTCTGTCGGTCCTCTTCGGTCCAAGATGGCAGCCATGGGTTTACACCCTGCAACACGCACACGCCTAGAGGGGAATCCCAGATTACAATCCCCTGGGGTAGAAAATCGCTATAAGCAATCTAAATGTATTTTTGGCTTTAAAGGTTCATTCCAGGCAAATGGCTAAATGATCTTGCTTTCTGCTCTTCCCATACTGGCTGTCAGGAGCTGCATCTTTCATCCAGCCATCATTCAGCCTGCTTAATAGTACTCAATAACTCTCAGTGAACTCTGTTACCTCTGCAGAGCCTTTGCAGCAGCAGATGATGATTCATACATGCATGTTTTAATATGAAGGTCCCCTCAGAGGTCCAGTCGCCCCATAACAGTTCTGCCCTGCCACTCTCCCCTGGGGCTCAGGCAAAGCAGGGGGTTACAACAAAAAACACTTACCTCATCCGAATACCGTGCCACTTTCCTATCCCCCCCCCCCGCTATGTGCTCACCCCATTCACCTAAATAGCAGGACGTGAGCACACACAGACTGGGGGACGCTGATTTGTGCTTCCTATCCACAATATTTAGATATTGGTTTCTCTTCCTATTAAAGATGGTGACGCTCAGGACCCAGATCGCCAGGAGGATGCTGCTGGACTGCCATCCTGCCTTAGTATGAATTATCACATACTGGACTTCCGCTTTTACCCTTTGTCTGGAATGTCCCTTTAAAGCGGTACAAAACCTGGGAACTCGACTTTCCCAGCTTTTGTTCCGTTCCCCTGGGGCATCCCGAATTTGGTTGCCCCGCTGTGTGAAACCCCCCAGATAGCCCCAAACTTACCTATCCTGCACTCCAACGGCACATGTGCAGGTGCACAGCCAATGAGAGCCATAGCTGTGTTTACCTCCTTCGGCTTTCAACTGGGTCGATTCAGAACCAGGTGAGAATTCTCACTCCTTTTTTAGGAGAGAAAACTGCCATTGACTTTCATTGTCTACCAGGTGTACATTTTCACCTGGCTCTGAATAAGCCCTAAGGTAGACAAGTCGACTGCAGTTTTTTCTCCTAAAAAAGGAGTGAGAATTCTCCCCTGGCTCCACTGCCTCCCCCACATCCCTGGCCTTGTGCGCACTCCTGCCCCAGCCTATCTGAATGCAGGGGATGTGGGGATCTGGCAGAGTGCTCCCCATTCAAAACAATAAGAGACACCTGCCGAATTATGTCGTTACGGCAGTCTGCTCACATTGGATGAGAGCTCACTCATGCGCTGTGTGGAAAGCCGGGTATTTATGGGTGCCCGGGGGGGGTTCCACACAGTGGGGCATCCCAATTCGGAATGCTCTGGGGGAAAAGCCAGCGGCTGACACGGAAATCTTTTCGAATTCAGGCCAACTGCTGGTGGGTTTAATCCTTTTTAAAGTGGACCAAAACCCAGGATTTTGACTATCATGGGTTTTGGTTCTTTCCCCGGGGGCACCCTGATCGGAGGTGCCCCGCTGTGTGAAACCCCCCAGATCGCCAGAAGAAACTCACCTCTCCTCGGGCCTATGGTGCATGTGCGGCCGCTCGTCCAATCATCATACCAGGAGCTCTGAGCTCGCGCCATCTAAGGTCAGCGGTTCTGAGCGAGCTGGTGACCGCATCCCCTGCTTCCCTCTAACAGGGAGCGTGCCCACACCGGCCATTCACATGCCCTGCTAGAGGGATAGTGGCCCGCGCATGTGCCATTAGACAGGGAAGTGAATGGGACGACCTGGGGGGTTTCACACAGTGGGCATCCCGATTTTGGATGCCCGGGGGGAATCGATCAACTGAGCTGGGTTTTGGTTCACTTGAAAGCAGATTAATACCCAATTCAACCAGTCCTGGAGACCCAGGCAGCATAGAGGTTAGGTCACCCCTGGCCCCACAGCTACTGTGTGCTGCATAGCTCTCAGCCTTATCCCAGGTGGACAGAGGAGACAATTTATAGGGGAACACCGCCATGATGAATATAAACGTGTATACAGGACAGCTGGCTGCCTTCCATTGCTATAGACAGGGGCCCTTCAGTCACAGCGGGGTTAATCCCAGACACACTCAGTAGCAGCGGCATGAACTGCTGGCGGGCGCTGTAAGTGGAAGGGCCATTATGTCATTGACACGAGTGCTGCCATTAAAGCGCAAAGCGGCTGCATAGAAGCACCCGAGTGCCCCGCTCGTGTCACTGCGCTCATACTGGAGAGGGAAAGAAAGGGGTGTGTGTGGCGCCCCCGCCCGCCCGCCTGCCCAGCACCACCCAGAGCCTCCGCCACGGCCCGGCGCCCGCTCTGCTCACTCCCTGCATGACTGCGCGCCTCACACACTGCCTGGCGCTCCATGCACCTCACTCACTCACTGTGCGGGGACTATCCTCACTCACTGTGCGGGGACTATCCTCACTCACTGTGCGGGGACTATCCTCACTCACTGTGCGGGGGACTATCCTCACTCACTGTGCGGGGACTCCCTCACCACCCTCCCTTCCTCCCGCCCAGACCTGACCGGCCCCGCTCTGGATGTACTGCTCCTGACAGCTCGGTGCACTGCTGCCTCATAACACGGCGCCTGCTCATCCTCCCGCACCTCCAGCTAAGCCAGGACCCGGACCTGAGCGCTGCTGCCATCACTACTACTACTGCTGCAGGTAGATACAACAGCTGCCTCACACTCACTGCACACCATACTGCCCACAACTTTTACCACTAACTCACTCATACATACACAATCCTCACACTCCTACTGTATATACTATACACTACTATACACCATACCACAGGTGTACAGAGCCAGAGAAACAATTCACTCTGTGTATAGACAATATTATTCATTAACCTTCTCCCTCACATACATGTGTTTTATTATATCATGGAGTTTGTTGACTTATGTACATATTAGTGTAAAGTCTATTTGTTATGTCTTATAAATTGTGTGCAATCCCTCTGGAATGTATCCCTGTCAGTATGAATATATATATATATATATATATATATATATATATATATATATATATATTTGGTGAATAAAATTGGTTCTGTTTTATTTAGTGAGTAAACATCTAGACACAGTTTGTATGCTAATAAATGATAATGTACTGTATACACAGGCACACACACACACACACACACACACACACACACACACACTCATAAGATGACATAACATGAAGCACACATGTACACACAGGGAGTGTAGGGAAGTTTGCTAATACATTTTATATATATATATATATATATATATATATATATATATATATATGTGACAGATGGAGCCTGACAGTTTCCTGGGCTCTCTGCTGGGAGCCCACCTGTGTATACACAGTAATGGAGCCTATCTAGCATTCAGATCATGGAAACAGCATGAAAGATGACATATCTGTAAGAAAAATGATCTGAGGCGATGAGCTTGCAGGGAACTCCCTGGGATCTGATCTGCAAGGATGGAAATGTTTGTGCTGAGTGTTAGGGATTGCTCAATGCGCTGTCATAAATGGCCTGGGCTATTCTGCATTGCAAACTGTAATGAAAAACAGTTTTGTTTTCTTTTTAATTAGAGCATATTTTACTGCACTGTTTTCTAATAATTGATGGTGTTTTATAGTTTTATGTGGCAGTAGCTGGCTTACAGAATACGGCCTGTGTTTAAATATCCCAATAGTCCATGTGCTGATTTTCTGGGAATCACAGTGCTTGGAATAGGCAGCCTGCCTTGTGCCTAAACATTGGCAGATACACTCATTTCCTAGCGGGGGGAAGCGTGCCAACTTTCTAAAGCAGGCAAGGCTACATCATACAGATTGAGGCACAGACATTGCCACCGCATATGTCTGTGCCAGAATGGGCTTTTAATGGAATTTGATGGAAGCCTGCAGATTTAAATCCCTCACAGCAGTTTATGTCCAGACTTACAGTGAACTTGTCTGGGAGTCTCCTCTACAGAAATGTGAATACAGCAAGCACTTGCATCACTAGCTTGGTATATGTAGTTCCTATTCAATCTAGATATGCCCTGACATGCTATGTGTTAAAGGAATGAAAGAGGTGACAAATGACTTTGGAGATATGTGTTTATCATAAATATATCCTTTTTTCTGTTTTGATGGAGTTTAGTTAGCAGTAGCCCATAACAACCTTCTAGTGCCCAAGTGTTTCATTAGTCTTTCCAAACTTTTCATAAGTATTTACCTTATGCATACTCAACTATATTACAGCAAAACCCTTCACTTTAATCTAGTTCAAGATAAATTCAGGCATCTGCTTAACAAGTATGTGCTGTATAGCATTTATTATTTCGATACAATTTATCCAAATAACATGGCATGCCCTCTGAATATCTCAGGTACCCCTTGCAAGAGGTAACTAGAACTAAGATGTCATCACTTTTTAAGACAATCACATGCTGTACTATACATAATTCTGTATGCAATAATGACATGAAGTGGATGAAGTGGATAGAGTTAGCACTATGAACATACACAGTATCTAACAGTCCCTGTTCCCAATGATAGCTAAAAATGTAAGTCCTTGCCACATCCAAACACATACTAACCAGGTCTGGCTTGGTCAAATGTCATCATGTTCAAGATTTCAGAATAGAGAAGGATAATAAAGGGAAAAGGAGATTAGGAAAGTATGAGAGATGACATTTAAGCAGATATGCCGGGAATATGGTGGAGGAAGACAATCAGAGATGGATGAAGCACCAAAAAGGAATGCTAAAAAGAGAGAGTGGTAGAGTAAGGTAAAAAGTGTAGCGAGATGTTGAAAAGAGAAAGAAAGGAAGAAAATGTGAACAGAGAGAGATGGCGAGGAGTGTGAAAAAGGACAAGATGTTGAGAAGGTAAAAAGAGAGGAAGTTGGGAGGTTAGGTAAAAGGTGAGTAAGGAAATTTGCAAAAGGTAGATGGGAGAAAAGTCAATCTACCTTACAAGAGGAGAAGCATGGTGTAAAAAAAGATGAGAAGCAAAAACAAATGAGGTGGCAATGGGGACATGAACCAGAGAAAAAATTAAATGTGAAAAGATGAAAAAGTAGTATGAGGAGAAAAAGTAAGATGGGGGATATAAGGAAAAAGACATTAGAAAAGGAAAGTAAGAAGACATAGAAGTCAACAAAAATATAGAGAAACAGAGACTGGGAAATGCAAGGGGATTCTGAATGGAATCTCTTGGTACTCCCTCATAGAGAGAATGGAATGACGCCCTGTGTAACTGCACAGGCTGCATGACCCAAAGGCTGGCCATGGCAAACTACTTCATTACCAGTATGTATTTTGAGATGTGGGAGGAGACTCAAATGTAAGCCTAATTACATTTGGGAAGGACATACAAACTCCACAAATATAGTGTCCTAGGTGGGATTTAATTTAGGTCCTCACTGTTACAAGGTAAGAGAGCTGACTGCTTAGCTTCCATGTGAACCGTCATCTCCTGTTCAATTCCATGCACACTTCTATCATATGGTAATTCAGCTGACCCCGAGAGCAGGCCTTTTTTTCTGTTAGTGCCAATTACTGTGGGAGTGTTGCCTTTCTGACCTAATGTATACTGGAAGACAGATATTGTCCAAACAGGATATTACTATTTTTGTAGTGGATTCCCCGGATTCTGCTTTGCGTCATCACTTCCAATTTTTGTAATGCTGAGCTCAGTTCTAAGGCTCTACGTAAAGAAACTGTACAAAATGAGCCTGCTGATTACTGCTGCTTTTGATCGAGTGTCAGGCCACAGTTACATAATATATGTGCATGTTGCATTCAGTGAATGCAATTGTTCCATAATTACATCAGGAAACAGGGAATTGTACATTGTTTAATGAGCTGGTCTCTGCTAGTTATGGTGGTTACATTATTCAGCCTCCAAGTCATGCCTGGAACATATGACCTCTGCTATTACTTCTTACTAATAGTCTGACACCCTAAACCTGCATGTTCTGACCATCCTCCAGATACATCTCTGTTACTAATCCAGGTAATTAGACCATAGCAAAGTCAAATGATTTATTCCATAGCAACGTGGAGAACACTGCTGGAAATAGAGCTGGCCTGTGGTGTATTCCTGATTTCAGCCGGTTGCGTGAAATTTGAAATTTAACAGAACAGTCTCCTTTCAAGCAAATACATTTTTTGTTAACTGTCTTGCTAAGGTCTTCATTAAACAATAGCCTCTACCTGTTTTATGGCTGTTTTAGTTTAGTTTTTGTATCTGGTTTTATTGATAGGAGTTGTGTGCTACCTAGCCTGAAACAGCCAAGCAATTGTTTGTTAAGACCTCAGTGCCTTCTGTAAGGAGGAGATAAGGGGCTATTATTGAGACAGGGGTTGTAAAAGTGCAAATTCAAAGGAGAAGAAAATAAGGCACCATGTGAGAATAACACTAGTGTATTTGTTTTGTGTTTCTTACATGCCATCTGAATCTACTTCTCTACTAGCTTTGAACTGCTCAGTAGCATGATTATTATTATTATTATTATTGTTTATTTATATAGCGCCATCATCATCCGTAGCGCTTTACAAAGTAGTAATTACAGACAGGGTAGAAACATACGGTACATATACTATTTCAAATGCAGTTTTACAGAGTTGACAATGGATATTCTGAGTACAAGATACAATAGGGGAGAGAGCCCGGCCCTTGCGAGCTTACAGTCTAAAGGAAGAGGGGTGAAGACGAGGGGGAAGGATCACAAACAGTCAGTATTGAGCTTTGTGGCATGCGCCCTTTAGAAGATTGGTTAGGCCAAATTATATGCTTGTCTGAATAAGTGAGTTTTAAGGGCGCCTTTGAAGGTTTTATCTAGCAGATGCCATGTAATGTGTGGTAATGCAATATCATGTTGCTGAATGTATCTATGCCATTTTCTGCCTAAACAATCTATTTACTGCTTATAAAGCAGATCAGTATTTTGACCCTCCTGGGTAAATAAATGCATAGCCGAGTTCCTCTGCTTGCCACTGCCTCTGGCTGCACCCATCACCATCCATTCAAATATGCCTGTGTGTGCACCGGATGTAGGGATGCTTGGTGGGGCATCACAAATTGGTTTGACCCTATGAAAGGACTTTCAGCTGGCCCTGGAGTATTTTAGCCTTTAGGACTGGTTGTCAAGGGTTTTTGTCTATTCTAAATACTTTCCTTTTAAGCTATATTATATTTGATACCCAACTGGACTAATGTAACACAAATGTTTATATCTACCAACAAATGTACTGAAAGCCCATCAATCTATTGAAGATCTGTGCCCATTTTCTCTCCACTAGCTGTCAATCTCACAGAGAGTTCAGTTTTTAAAGTGGACCAACACCCAGGGGTGATCGGCCCGGGAATCTATAAGATTCCCGGGCCGATCACCTCCCTCACCGCGGGACATCCGAGATCGGGATGTCCCGCGGGGTGAAACCCCCCCCAAAAGCCCAAAAAAACCTTAACTTATCGGTGACGGATCAGCCGCCACCGCCTCCCGCGCGCCCCTCTAGCAGTGCGCGCGCCCGCGCTGGGCGTTTGTGAATGGCCGGCGCGGGCGCACGGCCCTGTGAGAGGGACGCGCGGGAGGCGGCGGCGGCGGCTTATCCGTCGCTTGTCCGTTGCCGAAAAGGTACGTTTTTTGGGGGGGGTTTCACACAGCGGGGCATCCTGATCTCGGATGCCCCTCTGAAGTGGATAGTGAAAATCCTGGGTGTTGGTCCACTTTAATTCCCACACTAACTTACAAAGCTCTCCCCAGGCAGGCTCCCCTTACATCTCCTCTGTAATCCAGCGATACCAACCCAGTGGTCTGCACTCCATTCCTGCTTCCTAAGCTACTTTGACATTTGGAGCGGTAAACCTAAATGAAGGAGAGCATGTGCATGCACATAAAAACAAAGCTATATTGTCACAGTTATTTTAAATTAAAGTTTCACCTCTTGTTCCTCGTGCCCTCTGTGATGGAAGTGGCAGGGATGAGTGATGCAAGCACGCTGGGTGTCTGGCATTGAAGTGAGCTATGGTTGCTTCTAGCCTATCAATAACAGAGGGGCTGTCAACCTGACATAAGCCTCTGGATTGAATTGGTAGTCAGGATCGTGGGGAAGGTCTGGAGGCAGTGGGCAAGAAATTCCACTTCCTTTTAGTGACCAAGGTAAAGAGACAGAATGCATCAAGTAAGCTGCCAATAGCTTTAAATCAGTATTCCCCAGGCCTCTCCTCAAAAGCGACCAAGAGGCCATGCTTTGTAGATCTCCACACAGATGCACAGGTGAAGTCATCAGTGGTCAGACAGAGCTAAGGAGACGTGATGTAGAAACACACAAAACTTGACCTGTTGGTGGATTTCGAGGAGATGGTTGAGAAACACTGCTTTGATTAATAACAGAGCATACCCAGCAACTCTTAATATAGACTGTTTGTGATCATTATGTTTTGTCGCCACCACTTTAGACTGTAAGCTCCTAAAGCGGACCTCGAGCCAAAAAATGCTTCCCTTCTTATGAACAGAGGCATTAGCAATTTGAGAGGGCTTAACCCCATGCAGATGTAGAATGGTGTAAAGATTATTTGCTCTTGAATTACATGGGGGCAACCATTCTGCCATATACCTGACAGTCCTACTTACACATGAGAATTAGGGGGGAGCTGTGCAGCAATTCGCATCCAACTGAGAGAGTTATATGCCTCAGAAACAAGGAGAAGCATGCCTGTCAATTTTCAAAAAGAAAGACACTAAATAAACAGCTAATGTAGCAAAAGGAGATACAATTACACAATGTAAACAATATATTTAATTCAATGATGAGTGATTACAACTGAAGGCTTACTACTTCTGACTAGAAATAAGAGATGATTGCACAGAGTTCTGAAGCTATTTTGACTAAGAGATTCTTTTTTTCAAAATCAGCTCCTTCACGTGTGTGACCATGGAGTGTGGCAGGCGGGTAAAAAATCTTGGATTGGCATTGGTGTGTGCGGACGGCACCTGCAATCCTCATATCCCCCCGCCCCTCCTTAGTATGGACCAAGACGCATTTAGTGTACGTTTTAAATGTAGCTTTAACATGAGTATACTATATTATCACATTAACCTTTTATGCAACCAGCATAAATTCTATTATAGTACAGCATACATTTGTATTTCCTATATTTCTATATTTTCTAGTATATAGGCTAAGAATGTAGCTATGAAAGCAAGGTATGAACAGCCCCAGTGAAAGATACATCATTCATTATCACACAGTGAGATTTTCCTCCGGAGAAGTTTCTGCCTTTCTGCATTGTCACTTTCACTAGGACTTGTTTGGCGCATCACATTCAGTACCAATAATTCTTCTTGCTTCCTTACTTGTCAGTTGGAGGGATTTTTTTGTGTAGTTTTGAACACCTCCTCCTGGGTTATATCAAAGGTCCCTAAAAGCAACATTAATGCTGTTGTTCAATACAATGCAGAAATGCTATTCTTTATTTTACAGGGTGTATATGATGAAACCAACAATGAAACCAGCATTTTGGAGGAGACTTTTATGAATCCTAATCTCGGTTTACTTTGCAGTACAGCATCAAAGTTCTTTTAAAATCCCTGTCCGGGCAATTAAAAAAGCTCTCCTACCATTCCGCAGATGTGAGTACTGTAGGCTGTAGGCTGCAGCCCTCCAGTTTCAGCTTTGATGCCGCTAGTGCTCTCCTGTGCTGATCTTGGTCCATGTCCCTAGAATTGACTTTCTTGTTTGTCTGCATGAGGTGCATCACTTCCACCGCTGATGTTATTTTGCTGGTGGATGCACTGGGGTGGTTGGGATTGGGCTTTTAATCTCAGATATGATAGTTCTGCCCCTGGACTGGCATGCTTTGTATTGTTCCTATCTTAGCTTTGGCAAATTAAATGTGTGTCTATGAAAGCCCAGCAGGCAGTAGCAGACCTCCCAGGCCCTTGGCCAACCCATGACGGGCCTGACACATCCCTGCAAGTCTCCTGGTCTGCTGAGTGCTTCCTGGACATACAAGAGTGAACTCCTAGGCTGAGGCTATAACATTGCAGAGACAGGTCATGAGTAAGAATGGATATGACCACACTTAAATCCATGTTACTAAAGCTTTACCAATAAAGGGCAGGTAATGAGGCAGGGGTGGGTATGGCTCCCATAGAGCTAGTGAAGAGATTAGAGCACTAGAGGTAGAACGTGGGCCGGGGGTTCTTTGCTGGGGGTATACCATATTTCAGAAACCATGTTCCAAAAGTGGTTGCTCAGCTGCCCCTATCCCTCAGCACTGAAGCGGTGAACCCGGCAAGTGTGACTACTGTAGCCTGCTGTGCTCACCCACAATAGGAGTGTTGAGAGACAGGAGTGTCCCTGCGACCACATTTGGAGCATGGTCATAGAAGTGTAGAAATGTAAGGAGGGGCAAATGTTGAAGACCTGCTAAAGCACCTACAGTATGCTGCGTGAAATGGCATATGGGTCAAGCTTCTTGCTGCCTTATTAATACAATTGCCTGGACTGTCCTTTTAATGAATCAAGGCATTTGCGTTGAAAGCATGTAATGTAACATGAGCCTTTATGCAAATTTGAGGTAACATAGAAGTGGACACATCTGTAAAGGGACTGTCTGGGCATAACAAAAAAAGGCAATACTCATGTCTTATCCTCTGTTGCAGCTCGCACCTATTTCCGATATCTGGTCCCACAATGTGCACCAACCCAAGCATTGTCCAGGAGCTCATTTGTCGCTTGCAAGCCAGCTTGTGAATGAGACTGCCACCATCTGTCATAGTGACCCTACCATTCTCCTTCTGCATGATGTGGTGGGAGTGCCCAAACATGCCACAGAACCCATTCTCCAGAACTGACGTTTTCTCTCTAGACCCAGAGGAAGCTACTTTGAGGTCAGAGGCACTGAGTTCTCAGTTTTTGATTAGTGTAAAGCTTTAATACGGGAACAAAATCAACCCTGTAATACTATATATAAAGAATATTATTGTTAATGTTTGGCATCAGATTCTCAAACCCAGCATGAAGACTGTTGCCTTGTTATTTGCCATGGGTGATATCATGTTAATACAAAATACAGCTGTTGGCCTAGAGCAGGGGTACTCAACCACTTCTTGTAAAGGTCCAATTACAGGCATCCGGTGAGAGGTGAAGGTCCGGACGGGGGGGGGGGGGGGGGAGGGGGGGACCGATTGTCACGCGGGGGAGTGGATAGTTAGAAATCAGTGCAATGGGTGGGGCTATAGATTCCACTGGCAAAGCTAAAAAAAAGGCTGCTTGCCCCCACCCCTATTGGGCCCTAGGAAAAAACAGGAGCTTTTTTTGCCCCACAGAACATATAGTTTTGGCCCACGGCACACTACTTTTAACCCCCTGTGCATTCTGCACAGGCCATGTACAAGGGGGGACTAGGGCTGAAAATGTTACTGGCAATAAGTTCTGGTAACAAGTAAAGGGGGCAGCACTGAGCACGGCAACACAGAAGCAACTGAGTGCAGGACTGTCAGGGCAGGGGTCCGGAAATCTGGTGCCGAGGTCCGCATTCAGACCCCGGTCCGCCAGTTGAGTATCACTGGCCTAGAGGAAGACAGTCAGAATAATGTGATTTTCCATCTTCTTTTAAATAAAAATGAACCATGAGTAAATATGTTGAATGTTGAAAGTGCTGTAATGATTATTTTTATTTCCTTTAGCTGAACGTATAATATTAATTGTCTAAAACAACACAGGTACAGATGAATTTTTAGATCTAACATGTGATTGTATTGCGTCTGCTGAGATGGTCAGATAATGTGTTGTTGACTACTTTATGCTGCCAAAGCTATTGACTATTATTTCCAGAGTTTGGCATAGTAAATAAAGCCTTGCTTTACTGCAGTGCTGCCAAGGGGTTACCAATCAATACAGTGCACAAAGAGAAACATGCATATACATAAGCAATATGTCCATGAGGATTTAACCTATAACCCTAATTCCAATGGTGGAGGCGCTGCATCATTTTAATTTAGAAAACAAGGAAAAAGCATACAGATTAAATGTTGCTTGCAATTTTCCTTAATGGAAGAACTGAGCCCTAAGTAGCGAGACAAATAAATAATGGATAGAAAGTTATTCAAGTTATTCAACCTGAATGAATTGTGAAGGTACTGCTAGCTGGGTGGTTTAAGTAAAACATTTTAAAAGCATATATATTTTAAGTGGGCATGTAGTACATATTACACTAATGTATGCTTCCTTTGTGGCCTCCAGTAACCTCAGTTCTCCAGATTCCCGGCGGTCTGCATTTCCTGCATAGATGACAGCACTGTATTGCGGCTATTGCTGTGTTTTTGATGTTGAGGCTTCCTGCCTGGGCTTATTGGCCACCAGAATGGTCATGTATTCAGGGCCTGCTTACAAATTACTCTTTTTTTTCTTATTTCTTCAACTATACCTTACAAAAGCAAAGGCTCATAAAGCCTAGTAAATGTCATGTATTCCTTTTGGCGCTAAAGAAGGTGGTCTCTGGCCACAGCATTTGCTTAAGGATTATTTTAAACAGAATGTGATATATAAAACTTATTTTATCACTGTTCACGACGGCTGGAATATCTCACAGTATACTCCTACAGGTTCTTCAAATTGCAATCCATAACCATCTTCTCCTCCACAATGGTCAAGTATGTTTCATTTTTTAACTTGTTCGATAAACATTAATAAAGAGACAGATTTATGATCCTGACTAAAATAACAGTTAATGTGAGAGCCTCCTGTTTTTTAAAAAAAAATTGCACTTTTTTTTCTCTGAAAGTATGAATTGTAAATGAAGAAGATGTATGATGTGATGCAATCTCTTGGAATGGTTTTCGTTGAAACTCTCAGTAGCTCTGTAAATTGTCAGTGTTTACTGCAGGTTTGGCTTTGCTGCTTATTTATTTTTCTTCTGGGATTTCTTAGTTTTAAATCAGATCTCTTAGAAACGAATCTAAAATTGCTGGTTGCCACAGTGAGTTTACTTGTGGTGAACCATCATGCTTTCGTCTGAACTCTGTATGAATGCACCGCATGTGTGTTAAAGGACATGACCTGATGTGTGGAGAAAGACTTGTATTATAAGGCCGGTTAATGTAATGACTACAAGGTGTCTTGTGACTAGCAATGAGTGTTTATAGCTCCTGTGATATGGGTCTCCTGCAGCAGAGTGTGGGGTGGTGTTCTGTGTGGTGAAGAGGAAGTGGATGTAGGGCACGCCATATATATTTAATCTGTAGGGTTCTGGATACAGATTTCCATGTCCTCTTGAATTTTTGCAAATGTAAACATTGATATAATTCAAGAAGTTGAATGTACACACCAGCTTTTCATATTGGCCATCATGAGTCTTTCACAAGCTGTAACATTTCTTTTTACAGCTAAAACCTAATTTTTCACAACTTTGGACACACATTTAGTATAGCTTGTGTTTCTTAGGTATACACATTTAGTATAGTTTTTCTTAGGTATATTTATGTTATAGGGCAGGTGTAGCTTGGGAGCCCCATGGGGCCTGCTGACCCTTGTTTTGTGGCTTGCAGGCTGCCCACTAGACCACTGTTTTTCAACCTGTGGTACACGTACCCCAGCTTGAAGGGGTACATAATGACGTTCAGCGGTGCACCAACATGGGGGGTCTTATATGTTTGGTATATCATTCTAACAGTAATACATTTTTCCTTCTTTCTTTAAAAGTGTTACAGGCCTGTGACCTACTTATTTTGGTAACATTATACCCTCCTTGGGGGTGCTTGGTTTGAATTTCTATTTGCTAGGGGGTACTTGGTTAGAGTTGGTTAGAGTTGCTTGTTGCTTTACTTGCCGTAAAACAGTTTAGAACCACTGCACTAGACTAGACCAGGAAACCTGTGGAGGTCTATCACACTATTAAGGCTGGGATTATAGTGGGTTCCCAGGGCCAGGTATTTCTTAGTGCTGTACAAGGAGTAATTTTCAGTCGGGTGAAGAAGAATGGCAACTTACCATTCCGTACAGCTTATTTTCCCAGCCCCCCCCCGCTCAGTGTCATGTGACATTTTTGTCAGATTTCTTGCTTGGATGATGGAAGCTGTAGAGAGGTAAGCCAGCATTCTTCCCATTGGGTTCTTGCACTATGTTTAATAATTTTAGGGTGGCTTCAGGTATCTACATGTAAACTAAACTGTCATGTTTAATGGTTTCTTGTCACCATGTTTGTTATTTGGAATTACTGTGCTGTTTCCTATTCTATACCTCTTCTATGGTTTCTACGAGCTTTTCACGTTGAATGTTGCTCCTGACTCACTTTCAGTGCTGAATGTGACTTCCATAGTAAAAATATGTTGGGGAGCCCTGTTATAGAGTATAGCTAGTAATTGCCAGATTTGAGATATAGAAAATACCATTATATGTGTACATAGTTTTATGAATTAACACATTGCAGTGATTTCCTCCCTCTACACAGATCAGTCTGTAATTTCTTCTGTCATATTTGATTTTGTGGTAGCGCATTACAAAAGCAGGGGGGGGGGGGCACATAACTATAACGCTGCAATCTTGGTAAAAGTACAATCATATGGTGCCGGAGGACAGGCAGCTGTAACTGATTCCCTGCACATTTAGATGTCTTGGGTGCTGAGTTGCTTTAGTGGGTAACCACATTACTGATCTATACGTCTTTATATGGTGTTTAGTAAAAAGATCTTGAAAGTATTTAAAACCAGGGTAAGATAGAGAAAGATGTTTGTACGATGTAAAAAAGCTCACAGGATTACTATGGTCAGGATAGGTGACATAGAATATTCATCTGACCGAATGTTTTAAACAATGGAACAACTTGAAATACACGGGAGAGTAGCCAGAGGGGTTTCATTCCATAGCAAGATGAGACAAAAGCAGTGGAGACAGTTTGCTGTCCACCAAAGATAGATAGAACAGAAATGAGTGGGTATGAAACTAAAAGACTTGGCTGCAAATCTGAAGAATACTTTTCAAGATCTAGATAAAGATGCTGAGCCGAGTGGAGACAGATCTATGATTACCAGATAACTAAATGACAGTACAAGCATTACGCATGTAACCCTGACCAATGAATTTAAGACAGTCGTCCAGGAAAATGATAATCCTGATACACTTATTTCAGTGTTCATGGTTTATTTAATCTTGATTCACTATACCACCAAGTCACTTCTAAAGAGTTTTAAAAGGACTGGAAACTTAATGGCAATAATTAGACAACAAGAATGTTGTTTGATGCCTGTCCTATGTGCCACTCCTCCATAAGGTAGATTCCTTAGCAGGGCTCCAAAGCTTGCCCCTCCCCCTTTCAATTTCATTTCTCCAGGATCACTCAATAAAGTGGTCTAATTCTGTCCCTTGGAGTTCTCAGTATGAGCGAGCATGGGAAGCTGCAATGGTCCAGCAGATGTCTCTGGCCAGAGCAGAGCATGCTTAAGACTAATTAAGCGCACCATAACATGAGCTTCCCAGCGCAGTCAAAGCAATTTAAGGGAATAAAGCAGCTTCATCTAAAACATATAAGATATTTACATAAAATAAGAGATTTTGAGATGCTTTGAAATAGCTTTTTTTTTTACAGAAGTTAGTGTATGCCTGGACAGGAACTTTAACGTTATTAAACTAGATAGTCAGTCATACCTGTGACCCCCACAGATTGCTCTAGAAGCTAACCCCTCTTTCAGTCTCAGGGCCATGCCACAGGCTCTTGTCCAATCAATGCTCTAATCTGCAACGTGCTCCCATCCCAGCCTATCTGAAAAGCTAGTCGTGGGAGCATGTCTCAGCTGCAGGGTAAGCCAGCACTGTGGCCTGTGATCGCAGCATTGTGGGGGGTGCACACACCAGGGCATCCCAATTCAGCAAGGACCAAAAAGGATAGTGAAAATCCCAGGTACTTGATTGGCTGACCTTATTTCATAACAACTCTGCTACAGGGGAGTACTAATGTCTATCTGTTCTATATTAGCCTCCAATGCTGCAAATCTCCCAATTGTGTCATAAAACCAGTTATTCCAATCTTATTTCCTCTTAAAAGCCTTTTGAGGTATTGTGCTTCTTACTGGATTCTGATCCCTCATAAATGTGAGCACTGCAATGAAACTTTTGTCTGACCATTAGGAGAATGTAGCTCACATGAGGTACCCTCTGTCCTGACCCCGGTGCTATGACCTGAGCCGCCACAATATGGAGACCTGTTTACAAAACACCAGTGTGGAAGACACTGACTACCCTACCTCTTAACCATAGAAATTACATCAATGGCCACTAAGACTGATGTGTCATTGGCTATGGGAACATATTATAGTATTGTGTTCATTAATGCATTAATGCTGACTCTACTGAACCAAAAAGACCACTTAAAATGGATCTAATGTTAAAAACAACTTTAGGGCAGCTTAAATGGGACCTTCACCCTGAATAAGATCCTATCTTATATGTTTCCCCCACCATATACATACAGATTTCTCATATTAACAATCGTCCTACCTGCATTTACTACATGTTATGAGCCTTTAAACATCCAATATAGTGGCACATGGAGTCTCAGGCTGCCTGCAAACAGGAAGTGTCTTCTGACTGTACTGCTCTGCATTCTAGGATTACATCCTTTTCCTGACTTCCAGCACTGCTCTGGCTGTACAAAGCACAGCTATAACCTGCCCCCCCTGTGCTTTTCAACCCTCTCCTCTCTTCAATATGTGATGCTTCTGAGGCAAGATGGTGGTGCCCGTGTCCTAGAGACCTGAACTGAGTCCTGAGTTGGGGGAAAGAATAAAAAATAAGTGACTAAAAACATTTTAAAAAAGTATATTCATTTTAGATGCTGGGGAATAGTTTTTTTAAAGGCTTGGGCTTTTCATTAAATAATGCTGAAGGTCTGGGTTAACCCCTCCCCCCCCTTGTAGAGATTTAATATCAGGTAGAACTAATACATGCACTTCCACATTCTACTGCTGCCTTTGTTCACCAGCCAGCCATGCATGCCAGTGGACAATTGGCAGAAATGATATATCATCCTTTTTCCTAAAAACATTTGTTGTAAAAAGTTAATTCAGTAAGCTACAAGGGCTGTTTTGTTTGGGATGACTTAGAAGAGGGCACACAACTATGTGTCTCAATGTACTGATCAGAGCATAAACTACTTTATCTGCTCTCATCAATGTCATTTTTGGAAAATGCCCAATCATCAACTTTCTAAATATGTTACTGTGTGTCAGAACAGTCTGTCTAGGAGAGATAAGCAGGCAAAAACATGTGTGTGCAATCTCTGGATTGGATATGCACATTTTATAAACCTGCAAACAGGGCTGTTACTAGAAGACGACGAACAGGGCATTTGCCCTGTGCACCAAGGCCATTGGGTCGTCTTTATCCCAGCCATCCTATTAGTGGTGTTAGTAGTTTTAGTGGTGAGAGACATAATACAAGCCCTTCCTCCCTCTATATTGGGCTTAGCCATGTGGCCTGCTGTTAAGGTACAGGCATAATGCATACTTATTTTCTCTTGTGAAATATATGTTTGCAGTACTGTCGTCAGTTTATCATGATTTGCCTGTGTAAATAGATAAGCAGTGTTTATTGATTTTGTTTAAGCTGGCTCTTGATAAGGACTCATACTTACATAAGTATTTACTAAGGTCACGTTCACACCATGGTAATGCATGGCAATAGCTGGCTAAAGGCTGCCCATAGTTACCTACGGGCACATTCATATAAGCGTGCCCGATTTGGCAATTGTGCGGCATTCAAAAGTCATCCATGCAGAATTTTTGGATCAATAGCCTGGGCATGTTATCAGATAGAGGGGCTTATGGAGGGTTCATCACTAGGATTAATAGCCTGGGCATGTTATCAGATAGAGGGGCTTATGGAGGGTTCATCACTAGGATTAATAGCCTGGGCATGTTATCAGATAGAGGGGCTTAGGGAGGGTTCATCACTAGGATTAATAGCCTGGGCATGTTATCAGATAGAGGGGCTTATGGAGGGTTCATCACTAGGATTAATAGCCTGGGCATGTTATCAGATAGAGGGGCTTATGGAGGGTTCATCACTAGGATTAATAGCCTGGGCATGTTATCAGATAGAGGGGCTTATGGAGGGTTCATCACTAGGATTAATAGCCTGGGCATGTTATCAGATAGAGGGGCTTATGGAGGGTTCATCACTAGGATTAATAGCCTGGGCATGTTATCAGATAGAGGGGCTTAGGGAGGGTTCATCACTAGGATTAATAGCCTGGGCATGTTATCAGATAGAGGGGCTTATGGAGGGTTCATCACTAGGATTAATAGCCTGGGCATGTTATCAGATAGAGGGGCTTATGCAGGGTTCATCACTAGGATTAATAGCCTGGGCATGTTATCAGATAGAGGGGCTTATGGAGGGTTCATCACTAGGATTAATAGCCTGGGCATGTTATCAGATAGAGGGGCTTAGGGAGGGTTCATCACTAGGATTAATAGCCTGGGCATGTTATCAGATAGAGGGGCTTATGCAGGGTTCATCACTAGGATCAATAGCCTGGGCATGTTATCAGATAGAGGGGCTTATGGAGGGTTCATCACTAGGATTAATAGCCTGGGCATGTTATCAGATAGAGGGGCTTATGGAGGGTTCATCACTAGGATTAATAGCCTGGGCATGTTATCAGATAGAGGGGCTTATGGAGGGTTCATCACTAGGATTAATAGCCTGGGCATGTTATCAGATAGAGGGGCTTATGCAGGGTTCATCACTAGGATCAATAGCCTGGGCATGTTATCAGATAGAGGGGCTTATGGAGGGTTCATCACTAGGATTAATAGCCTGGGCATGTTATCAGATAGAGGGGCTTAGGGAGGGTTCATCACTAGGATTAATAGCCTGGGCATGTTATCAGATAGAGGGGCTTATGGAGGGTTCATCACTAGGATTAATAGCCTGGGCATGTTATCAGATAGAGGGGCTTATGGAGGGTTCATCACTAGGATTAATAGCCTGGGCATGTTATCAGATAGAGGGGCTTATGGAGGGTTCATCACTAGGATTAATAGCCTGGGCATGTTATCAGATAGAGGGGCTTATGGAGGGTTCATCACTAGGATTAATAGCCTGGGCATGTTATCAGATAGAGGGGCTTAGGGAGGGTTCATCACTAGGATTAATAGCCTGGGCATGTTATCAGATAGAGGGGCTTATGCAGGGTTCATCACTAGGATCAATAGCCTGGGCATGTTATCAGATAGAGGGGCTTATGGAGGGTTCATCACTAGGATTAATAGCCTGGGCATGTTATCAGATAGAGGGGCTTATGGAGGGTTCATCACTAGGATTAATAGCCTGGGCATGTTATCAGATAGAGGGGCTTATGGAGGGTTCATCACTAGGATTAATAGCCTGGGCATGTTATCAGATAGAGGGGCTTATGCAGGGTTCATCACTAGGATCAATAGCCTGGGCATGTTATCAGATAGAGGGGCTTATGGATGGTTCATCACTAGGATTAATAGCCTGGGCATGTTATCAGATAGAGGGGCTTATGGAGGGTTCATCACTAGGATCAATAGCCTGGGCATGTTATCAGATAGAGGGGCTTAGGGAGGGTTCATCACTAGGATCAATAGCCTGGGCATGTTATCAGATAGAGGGGCTTAGGGAGGGTTCATCACTAGGATCAATAGCCTGGGCATGTTATCAGATAGAGGGGCTTAGGGAGGGTTCATCACTAGGATCAATAGCCTGGGCATGTTATCAGATAGAGGGGCTTAGGGAGGGTTCATCACTAGGATCAATAGCCTGGGCATGTTATCAGATGGGCTTAGGGAGGGTTCATCACTAGGCCAGTGATCGAGGGTCCGATATCAACCTTTCCATCCTTTTGCATATGTACTGTGAAGGTTGCCGGGGTAGGTGTCCATCGCTTCCTTCATTTTATCTAGAGTGAGGTTGCGTAAGTATTCATATTCAGATTAAGAATATTGTCACCTGAAATGGGTTGACTGTTCCTCACATGTTTTGGATGGACACAATCTCAAGAAGTTAATATTTGTGATTTGCTATGTTTTTATTAGCCTTACTTGGAGTGAAGAGACTTCACATTGTTTATGGAGGATTTCCAGTGCTTCCATTTAAGCGCCCAGATTGGCTGTTTATATACATATACACTAAATATCTGGGCATGCTCTACTAGCTACACAGGAGCAAACTGGGAGCTACTGTATGTTACAATGAAGCGCTTCTACAGTTTTTCAGGCCAACCATGCTGTGGTAGAGAAAGCGGGGCAGCGGCTTTACTGCAACTTCACCACTGCATATCTGGGTGAGCAGGGTGTATTTTTTTTAATGTGCCATGTTGGGAAGGTGTGGGGATAAGGAGGTACAATGTATCACAATCCTGAAATTGAGCTTTAAGAAAACAATACACATCTACTGAATATGTGTGCAGTTTTTAACCCCAGTGCGAAAAAGGTTAAGTGAAATCTTTTGCAGAGTGTCTAGTAGAACAAAAACAAAAGGGTGACAGAGTAATCATTTATCTTACTTGTTGGAGGCGGAACAATGTGCAGGCCTTCAACATTACACACACAGCCAAAAAATAATGTATCCCAGTGTATAAACACTTTCTGTGAGTAAAAGTGATGACACCATGCCAGGGTGATTAGGACTTCAAAGCCTCTTAAGATCAACAAGGGTGTAAAGTTTAGGGTGGTGGTGCTCAATCTTAGTCATCAGAAACTTGAAAAAAGACTGTTTATATATTCTTTCACCATCATGTAAATGAAGGGGTATCAGCACAGTCCTTATATGGTTCCCATATGGATGGCAAAGGCCATGGCAGCAAAAATAATCTCTACATTTTTCAACATTGTTTTTAAAGATCTAGATACTTAGCACCTGATTGAGACTGATAGTAATGTCAAGTTTTAGAGGCTCTCTACCCTGTCAAATATTACAAGTTTCTGTTCTCTACTGCCTGAAACCAAAACTCATTTATTAATAGGGTGTAAATATAATATTGCAAAAATACGTTTTTTTTCCTGAACACAGTTTTTAGGGGACCAAAACCCATTTAGGCCCATCCTAGAGTGGAGAACAGCCAGTGTCTTTAGGTGCACATAAATTACTTTCATTTTCACTCTGGATGTTTTAGTTAACAGGATCATATACTCTATTTCTTTTGCTCTGTACACTGTCCTGTATTGTATATTTATAATTTATGTGTTTTGTCTCTCTCTGTTTTGCTGTTGCATAGTATTATGGAAAGACTATGGGTCAAATAGTTTGGAAGAACTTCCTGAAATATCATATCCAGGAATTACACTTTTTATTTCTGCACTTTAACAAAATATAAATCATGTTGGAGACGTAGGGGGTATTCATCAAGTGATAGCGCCAGGTAGTGCCTCATAGCGGCAGGCAGCTCCTGGCGAACGCTGGGCGCTGTACGCAAAACCACATTTATGAAAGTGAATCTGGTGAGCAACTCTGACAGTGCCATGTAGCGCCCGATTCATCATTACAGGTGTAGTAGGTATTACCTGTCGCTCTCCCATACATTTCAATGGACGTTCCTTTTCTTCTGTTTAAACAGGGTTTTTTGTTTCTCATTTTTTTTCTCTCGCAAATAATTGTGTCACCTCTCCTGGCCTAGAGAAAGTCATTTTTGAAAACTTTTTTGATTTTTTTAGATTTTGCCAGAATTGCAGAATTCTGGCGTTAAAGTGTTAATGTCACAATGTTAAAACAATGTCATTCCATGTGTGGATTTGTTAATGGTGGATATGTGTTCAAAAACACTTTAATCACACAGCGTCTGACGCTCTATGCTATAGCGACCAGCTTTAGAGTGCCAGCGCTCGTTTTTTTTGTTGTTGAATATGGTGTGAGTTGCTGAGAATCCGTCGCACTGAGCTGGCACTACCTTTCGCTCCCTGCAGCACTGTACTGTTGTTAGAGCCCCCAACATACATCTCATTCATCAATGCCGAGCAGGTTACTACAGCGACTGATGCGCTCTGTTGCAGTGCCCGATACCCGCACACAAGCCTCTACTAGCGGTCGCTCTAAGTACCGCTATACAGACTCATCTGCCGATACCTGGCGTTAGTAATGAATCAGCCTCCATGTTTCTGCAACTTCATACTGTTCGCTACATCAGTACATGACTGCCACTGATCATTATAAGGGATTGACCACTCAAATAAAAAAAGCAAAAATCTTTTGTACCCGCAGCTGATCAGTCTTACTCTAGTGATCAGTAACTTACCCGATCACTGAATCGCCTCCTGCACTGGTTGGGTCCGAACTCCAGCCACTGGATTCTATCACCCCCCTTTGCCATTGGTCACAGAGCTGTGGCCTGACATGCCCGCTTTATTGTAGTGAATGTAGAGGGTGAACACTTTAAATGCAGGAATTATATGCTTTTATCACCATTACTCCATTCTCTGTGCACTGTAAATCTAGCTAACTAATCAGTTTTTGCTTTTCTTACTTCCTGTCTATATTAGAAAGTATTAAACATAGTATCAAACACCAGCAAAAATATAACAAAATAATTTTCTATATATTTCATAGGGTCTATATAATCTGGGGTTTTGTTTCTCTTAAGCAATTCATAATTGTACATGTAATGTCTTACAAGAATTTACAGTGTCCTCAATTCTTTATTTAACCCCATTCGCAGCAGTTGCAGTGATTGCTTAATTAAAACCTCTCCACCCTAAAAGCTAAACATACAGCGTCCAGCAGAGGACTTAGCTGATTGTGTGGACCAAATTAGTATTTTTATTTGGTGGTTAAGGGGAGTTGGGTGGGTTTAATTTTTTTAACACTTGTTAGATCATTGCTCTCTCATATTCTGCATTTAAGTTTTAATGTACACCTATCCCATGTTGGTACCTTGTTACTGATAAAGAACCTTCTTAGTTGGGAGAGTACCTCCAGTGTCAGTCTCCAGGCATTGCCCCCTTTTTAGCATCCTTGCTGGATTCCTGTAATTCATGTGTAAGACATGACCCTCTCATGAACTTACACAACCTACACCAAGACTTTCCCAACTCTGGTCCAGCTCTCTAAAACTACTCAGTCCTTTTACTGCAGCAAATTAGGCACTGATGCCAAAATCAACACCTCTCACATTCTTTTGACCCGACATTTGTGAAATTCATAAAATACTCATTTTCCCAAAAGTACAACTGGCCAGATGACACGCAGTAATTATATGCGATACAGGTGGGAGCCTCTGATCATGATAGATTTGTGGTCAAATACTTCATGTTTTTGTTGTTTCAGCATTCGCTTTTCAATTTATTCTTCATGTGAAACATGACAGCCAAAAGTAGGTTACCCGAGGCAGTAACTGCTCATCCGGTTTCATCCATTGTTGCATAGAGACAGAAGAGGGAAATAGCAACATGACATTTGGTCTTCACTGCTTGTTTATCACAGCAAAATTGTTCTATTGCCTGTAAGCATATATTCTGCCGCAGAAAAAAATGTACATTTTTGCATTTTTAGCTTCAGAAACACAAGCAGTTCTGTATATATATATATATATATATATATATATATATATATATATACGGTATGTTAGTGTCTGTTTTGTAAAGCCTAAACAACCTGTAAAGATCAAAATGAGTCATGGGACATAAGAAACAAACAGGATTATGGTTTAGGCTTTAAAGGGGACATACTTATTATACTTATTCGTACAAAGGCCACTTGAAGTGCAGAGCTTTTTCTGTGCAATTTGATATTGTGCACTTAAGCCCAGCATGCAACATCTTGATGCTGGTGGCATTTTAAAGTGGACCAACACCCTGCCCGATCGGGCCGGGAATCTATCAGATCCCTCCCGTGGGGCAACCACAATCGGGATGCCCCGCTGGGGGTGCCCCTTGGAAGTGGACCAAAACCCAGGATAGTGAAAATCCTGGGTGTTGGTCCGCTTTAAAACTCTCATAGATGTGAAAAACGCTGTTTACTCTGCATTCATAGTGGGTGCTAAACCAAATGCTGGAAACCCAGCCCATTGGGGAGCTAACAAAACATAATGTAACATACAGTATAAGATAGAACAGTTGCTTTCATAGTCTGTAAAAGAAAAAGCTATACTCACCTGTTTTCCCCCAGCTGGCAACTTGTCTGTTTTATTAAAACTTACTCCTAGATCCTACAGTGTGCACATGTGTCATCAATTCTACCCATTTATCCACTGTTTGATAGGGATAGAACTATGCCATGCTGCCTCTCCATTCACTGTAATAGGGGAGACAAGCCCTGACATGTAAGAGGCTGCGGGAGTATGTTATTTTAGCTTAATATTTAAGATAGGCACATTTTGATGAATCCTGTTGTAGTTTTCTGTATCAGAAAAAAGGTGAGTATAGGCTCCTTTTTAAAACCAGTAATGGTCTCCAACCTACTTTCTGAAAAGGCATCAAGTTAAAAGGAAAATGGAATTTAAAATGAGAGGGCATCCTGATTTCTGACAGCTCCCCATGCATTTAGTGCTGGCAGTCAGTAGAGTGCGCTCCATGTGACCGTCAGTGACCAATCATAGGGCTGCATTTTGCTAATGGAACTAGGACAAGTTAAGATTATATTGGGTTGGTAATGGTGTATGTGCTGGAGGAAATAAGTTATCAGGATGCAACTCCCATTTTGTAAAAAAAACTGTGTTAAATTGCTTAAAAGTGGAAGTCTCTTCTGGAAAACCATATGTGACTTAGATAGGTGTGAATAGAGCCTAAGCGTTGCTTAGTTCTGTACATAACTACATACTGATGCCATAATTTATTAGACAGGAAATAAGCATAAACAAAACAGTAGCCAGTGAGCATGATATATAGATGACTTGCATTTTCCTTGAATGTCTTTTCTCTGCTGTATGTATGCGGAGTCTCAACATAACATTGGAGACAGTAATCCTGGTGTAACAGTGATCTCAGGCGAACAGGGAACAGCTCTAATGGGGATTTAAACAGAGGCTTTTACAGACCAAATAAAAGACATTTCTGTGTCTGGGAGATTAATTTATTCTGTCTAGAACTTTCATACAACTAGTTGAAAGATGTAGGGTTTAATCCTGCATCAGCTGGTGTTCGTGTTAATTTCAATTAAATTGGTTTTAGGTATAACATTAAATGGCTTGTCTACATCCGGTGTCAAATAGATGAAACATTCTTGGTTAGAGTTACAAATTTGAAAGGACCATTCTGCAACTCCCTACATTAATAGCTCCATTGTAGTTTAATTTTTTTAATAATAGCCACATTGAGTACATTGTTTTGTACTGCCTTTACACCGATTCATGCTAGATGGGGTAGTTGTTCAAAAGAGAAATGTTAAACTTGTTCCACAAAGAGTAAGCAGTTTTAAAAACATATCAGGTGGATCAACTTTTTCCGCATGGTTTATTTTAAAGAAGGATTACGGTGAAAAAATGGCCCAATGATAAAAATGCATATAATTATGCTGGTTGGTAGGAGGAAGGTTCATTTATACACTTAATGGAAGGAAGGGGGGGGCTGGTTCTGACACACTCAAACCTGTCTCCCCTGGATTTTGTGCCTACCAGGTGAAGAAAAACAGCAGCTTGGCAATCGTTTTATTCAGTTTGGGTGTATAAATAAGTCCCCTCATTAGCCGACTTGTTTAAATGAATTTTTAATATTAAAGAGGACCAAAACCCAGGATTTTGACTAGCACCACAGATCGCTGTGTGAAACTCCTTAGGTCACCGAACAAGCTCACCTCTTCCCGATCCCGATACTTTGTCCAGGAGCTCGTCTTATATGAGCGGATCCGAGTGCGCTGGTGGTCGCATTTCCCGCTACCCTTTAACAGCGAGCCTGGGGCGGGCACGTGCTCTGCTAAAGGGATAGCAGGGATGCGGCCACTACTCATGCATACGCCGCTGGCCCGGGAAAGAAGGTGTGTTTATGAGCGACCTGGGGGGTTTCACACAGCGAGGCATCCTGATTCTGGATTCCCCGGGAATCAATCGTCATGGGAATCTTATAGATTCCTGGGCCGAACCCCTGGGTTTTGGTCCACTTTAAACAATTTTGCGATCCACCTTCTCTAAAGGGCATTTCATCCCATTGTCAAGAGAATTACATGATGTGGGTTCATGTGCAAACATTTCTGACGACAGGTTTTAGGTAGACGACAGGTTCTGATGACATGTTTAGGTAATTTGCTTGTAAATGAATGTCTTCTGTTTTCCATTGAGAGAGTATAATGAGGCATTCAATAATTTAGTCATCTACTTTAAATCTATTGTAAATCTTCCATGATCTGATTGTAACTGGCTGAACTGCTGAAATATTCATATTTTACAGGTGTACAGTCCTGGCGTATTTTAAAGCAGTTTTAAGCAGAACATCGGGTATAGCTTTAATTCATTTTTTATATTTTGAGCAGGCGTTGGATTGTGTTTGTGGAGAAAGAACAGGGACAGAATAAGAAGAGTGGGATGCAGAGAGAGCCCTGTTTTCTCTTATCCTCCCTTCTCTTAGCCCTTTCTTATGTGTTCCCCCAACTGGTCTAGTTATGCGCTCACTGGGCCAAGGACTTCTTCAAGTGATGCTTGGAATGGCTGCTAGGGCAGTTACAGATACGTTCTCTGTGACCCTGTAACTGGCCTACTTAACCACTTCTTGGATCATGTGAAGTGGCTGCCTGGGTATTTGTCCCATGTAACAAGGGTGCCCTTTTCCTATTCTTATCCTTGTCCCCCCTTTTGCTTAAACTCATTGTCCACTTTACAAGACAAGATTTTCAAATACCCCTGGTTATGCTACTGCTCCCAGTTTTTTTTTTCCAAAAAATGATACCTAGAAATTATGGTGGGCGTGTCCTCTCATCGGGAAAAGCCTTGTTGAATATGCAAGGGCGCTCTCTCAGATTGCCCCTATGCAACTTTCTGGAGTGATCAATTTTCACAGAATAAAAAATACAATGATGTGCAGTTTCCTCCTCCAAAGCTACATCAGGACAGCACATCAGGCATAGGGGCTGGGGTCCCCATAGCTTAGAGGCCAAATTGCCTGCCTCTGGCCATGCTAGGACACCAGTCCCTATGCCCTTCAGCAGGGCTCTCGTGCTCCTCTGGAGGGGGTTAACACTGGACACTGATAAGCATTGAGCTCTTCCTTACCCCCTGGCCATTGGGGGTATGTGTAGTGGGGTAACGCCAAGTGACTCACTACCATTCCAGCAAATAACTGCCCACCCCCTGACCCTTTGAATGTATTAGAGATTAGTGTTAGATTATTAAAGTACTTTTTAAATACTTTTTGTATGGTGTTTTTTTTCCTTTTTTCTTTTTCTACTGTGAATGTAAGAAAGGAAGGGGGTCCAAGGGATTCCTATACTAGTTAAATGGGTAGGGGGGTGGGAAGTGGAGGATGATGGAAGAGTCCGTTTCCATCAGGGCAGGCCCAGTGGATGACCCACACCAAAGGGCATAGTGGCTGGTGTTCGGGCAAGGCCAGAGGCCTGATTACCTTCCTCTAAGCTATGGGACCCCTATGCCTTGGGGTGGGGGCACTGCACATTATTTTTTTATGGGGAATCTGTATGAATGTGAATGAATGAGGGAGGTCCTGTCAGAAGCTCCAGGCTTCCATTGCTGGATGGGACGGTGAGGGGGGTGCCATAGGCAGGGGAAGAGGATGCTTCTCCATTTTATCTTGGTGCTTTCTCAAGAAAGCTGCACGAGGAAGTGAGCTGCTGACACCCAATTTTCTTCTATCTTCTATCTGCCTGGCAATTCCCTTTCACCTTGTCTTCTCCATGATGTGGATTAGTGTTTTTATAGCTTTTGTACCTAGTCTCCCTGCCAAATTATTAATTTTATATATGTAGTGTATGTACTTGGCAAATAATACATCTGATTCTGAGAATTTGAGATTCATCTTGCAAACACAGGTAATGGTGTGAAGGTAACCTAAGTGTCATTACCTTCACCCCTTGGTATGGACGAAACCACTTTTGTCTTGTTGACACATTGGTTTTTAGTTACTTAGAACTTCTTAGTTCCTAGGATTCTACGATACAAACATACTGTATGTGCTGGCAGCCTGAAACAACTCCTCATCAGAGCAGATCTTTACCCAAACAATACACCAGTCTCATACATGTACTGCCCAGCCTTTTGTAGTAAACATGTCTAGTTTTAATGCTGGACTAGTATCCAATGATTCCCTGCATTCAGATATTCAGATATTCTGCTCTAATATTCTGCCCTAACCAGTAGGGGGGGCAGGTCAGCAAATCCCACCACTTACCACTGCCAACACATGGTGTGTGTTGAGTGGAGGAAGTACTGTGCTATTGGATGGATGCCTTTCACATGTCAGTTTAATAGGGACCCACCTAACAGCACAATCAATGCAGCCTAAAATTTCAGCTTGTCAACTTTAAAGATATGTTTACTTAAAAATACTTTGATGTAAGTACATGGAAACATCTTTTTTACCTTTGTATGCTATGTGCCTTTTTATAATCCTGGATGGCAGCTGCCTACTTGTTCTGCTAATGGACTTGGTCTTTGATGAGTATTTGTATTTTGAAGGAATGTCAACTCTAATGACAGATGTCAAAATATATATTCCTATAATCTTAAATATTTGTCCTTTTAGATGAGGGACTTGTTCTTACATGATTTCTTCTAAAAAAATATTGCCATTTCTGTTGTGTTTCCGCTTTACTAAAAATGCTCTGTTACATTGTCATTTTATCTTTATCTACATATTAAACACTAATACCTGTGTTTCTGCAAAAATAATTTAGGTTACAATTCATTTTTTTTAGAAAACAAAACAGATAAAAGACTCAAGGATTACATCTTAGGTGCCTTAAACTCTCTTCATCTGTGCCTTCCATTAATTTGTACCCCAGATATTCTAAACCAGGGTGCTCAACCTTTTGAAGAGCGTGGGCCACAATTAAGGTTCATAATTTCGATTTTTCATTTTGAATGAAGAATGAAGAATTTCTACAACAACCTATTGTCTCTACAAACTCCATTAGATTGATCTTTTACATTGCATTATATGGCCTTTTACCGCCCCACCCTAATACCATATTTATATCTAACAATCTCCACAATACATAGTGATACATATGCTGCTTGTCTTACCTCTCCAAATATATGGGTCCTATATTTATAGCCCATCCCCCCATCAGTTTCAAATTGTAACTGTATTCCCATTACTTAACCCATCTAAATGCGTACAAATACTAAACATACAATGAAATATAGAAAAATGCTGATATCTTGATATTGTGCCAGAGATTTCACCCATGGGTTTTGTTGCACTTTTAATGTCACCATGTTCCTCCAATCCCCTGCTTCCACCTTTATTTGGCAATGCACCCCTCCTTTATTATTCTACTTGCAAGCTCTCATGCTTACTGAGCCTTTACACACCAGTTCTGTTTACCCCTTCCACTTTCCTCATAACATAACCAGGGCCACATCAGATGGCTCTGAGGGTCACATGTGGCCTCCAGCCACAGATTGAGCAGATGTGTTCTAAACCCTGGTGGTCAGTGTTTCCCCCCTTATTGTGAACTGATTGAGTTTATCAATGTTTGAAATACCAGTGGAACTATGCCTAGCATTTGGGGATTGTAAATTTAAATTTACAGTAAACATTGTGCCATTACACTACCATACCATATTAGCTGCTGTATAAATATAGTATTAGGAGGGGTGTCAGTACAAAACACTTATGTAGTGTTCTTAAATAGTTCAAGACCATCAGAACTATGGACGTTTAGAGCTCAAGTCCCAATTCTTAATACTGGCACTTGTGATCCCAAGGGCTGACCTCAAGGGCATTGAGGATGCCAGTTCCTTCTTTTTGCATGTAAGCATTTCATTGAAATTACTGCTACTACTATACTTGCACTTGCAAAAATAACATAAACTAGATTATGTAGAATTTCTATATTATATTATTTTCTACAATACTTATTGGAAACACATTTTTCATGAAATGAGCTTTGCTTTTGTTGGTGACATATTCTCTTTAAGGGTCAGTATATAAAATATTGCAGATATTACATTTTGAGTAGGCCAGAGGAGCTCTCAAGCATATTGATAAAATTCATGAGCTAGACCACATTACAGCCATATGGGCAGAGGAAAATGTGATGTATGTCCACATTACTGTTAAAGCAACCTTTAACCTTTTAATGCAGCTGATATGTACAGGCAGACAGTAATTTACAATATGACTATTGCTTCTTGTACCATGTAGCGATTTAGACGCTATGATTAAACGGGTTTGAATCAGGTCTCTTAGCTATGCTATACTTGTTATTTATGCCAGTACTTTTAAAATGATGTCACTGTGGCACAAAGCCATTTCTAAAATGCAATGGACATAGAGTTCCCTTTCTCTCTCAATTTATTTTCCATTTTTATTATTTAATGTTGACCTTATCCAGGCAGCAAAGAAAGCATGCAAGTAAATCCTGTTTTCCATTGTCAAGGCTTATAGTTACAGTCAGTCTTGCCATTTGCCAGTTTTGTGAGACAACATAATGTCCTTTACAGCCTTTTATGGCATCTTAATGTGATATTCCTATTCTTATAGGCTACTAAAAGTATACTAAAACTTAAAAAATGTCATAAAGCATCTGTGTACATTACATAAGAGCTTATTTTGGGAGTGACTACTATAGTATTTACCTCACTGCACAATTTTGCTTTTCCAGAACTTACTATAAGCTGTAGAATTAATTTACTGAGACATTAATGTTTTGCATTCAGCTGGAGTCAGATTTCTCAATAGCTGCTTCACCTTGCATCCCTTTTGTGCAGATGTCTTACCAAAGAGATTCTTCACCCTCCACTGCCAAGAGTATTTGAAGTAGAAGAACTAACCAGGGACAGGAGGAAAAGTTCTTCCCATTTTAGTAATAATAAACCTCAATTAACCCTTTAAGTGCCAGCCTACCTGGAGTTTTTGTTACGCTTTGTTGCCAGACCATTTTTCACTATTTTGCACTATGCATGTTCAACTGTGATTTTTGAAGGGATTTCCAGGGATTTCCCAGAAAAATTGTATATTGTTTTTTTCAGCAGAGTCTGGGCTTTAACATGAAATGTCTTGTTTGTCATTTTTTAAGTGTATTCTTAATATTTTGGGGTGAGATATGTGCAAAAAAATAAAAAAAAATCTATTTTTTACAATTTGTAGTGTTTTTTGTAATAAAAAATGTAAGTTTGTCAATAAAATCTTATTGCGTGTGAAATCCCAATTTCTCCCGGTTACAACGGCACCACATATGTATTGGTAGATGCCCTTTCCTGCCCAGGAGACTCCCCCAAACTGAAACAGCGCTTTAGGGGATTTTCAGATCAAATACAGCTATGCTAAGCACTATGTGCACCTTGCAGTTTTTCAATAAAAACAACCCTTTACATTTGAAATACCCCCCACAAACGATATATTCTCTGAAAGTACACACCTCAAGCTTTTTAGGCATACCAGGCTTGTTGATGTTGCCACAGTTTTCTGGAAGTTCTCCCTCAATGTATTCTTTGGTTACACAGAACTTCCCTAAAAAAGGATAAAAAAGCAGAATCAAAGCCACATTTTTCTAAAGAAAACTATAAGCAAACAAGAAAAAACAGGTTAATCTAAAAAAGCAACATCCCCCGAACAGAACGATACCCAACATGCATAGCTACTGTCAAGGGAAGAGTTGCCAAACACCCCAAAGTAAAGCTTGGGGAGACGGTAATTTTGCTTGAAAATTTCAGCTCTGCAGACAAAGTGGCACCTTGCGCTTTTTCTACCAAAACAACCCTTTACATTTGTAATATCCCCCATAAACCATATATTCCCTGAAAGTACACGTTAAGCTTTCGAAGCGTACCCAGCATGTTGTAGTGGGCCCATCTTTCTGGAAGTAATCCCTCAAAGAATTCGTTGGTCGCACAGGGTTTCCTTAAAAAAATGTATAATAAAGCAGAATAAAAAATGAGTTTTCCTAAAATATCAATATGCAAACAAAAAAAAACAAGCTAAATCTGAAAGCGCAAAATCCCCCGAGCAGAACAATACCCAACATGCATAGGTACTACTAACCCTTTTAACTGCCAGCCTACTTTAGGCTTTGTCACCCTCTCTTGACAGGTCATTTTTCACCATTTTGCGCTATGCTTAACTGTGATTTTTGCAGGAATTTCCAGGAAAATCATATATTTTTTTTTGCGGCTTTAACATGAAATGTCTTGTTTGTAATTTTTTTACTGTTTTTTTTAAATATTTTTGAGTAAATTAAACAAAACAAAATAAATTTTTTTTTTTAGAAAATTATCTCCTTTATTTCAAATAAAACATTTGTTTTATTAAAGAAAACCATATTGCATGTGAAAGCCCCATTTCTTCCGATTACAACGGTACCACATATGTATCGGTAGCCCCCTGTTACTGTTCAGAAGACCCCCCAAACTGAAAAAACATTTTATAACATGTAAAAATAAAATACAACTACAATCCACACTATAAAGGGTTAAATCAAGAAAAAAAATCGGTGTGGGGTTCCCCTTCCTGGGGGGGAGGTAACCCCCATTTTTTTTATTTTAAGGGTTAAAAACCCTTAATAATTCCCATAAAAATGACATGGGGTCCCCCCTATCCAGCATAAGTAGCCCAGGGATCAGCTATGCAGGGATTGTAGAACAGGGCGCAGGGGCCAGCTTTGGTGGCCCCCCGCCCTGCCAAGTACAAGCCAGCACCGCCTAAATCAGCCCGGGCCCTTCTGCCCCCCCTGGGCTTCGGGGAGGCAGGTAATAGGGGGGCCGGGGTTAATGGCAAGTCACCCGCTAGCTGCAGGTCACTTGACAGCCCTCGAGCCTTGTGAACTGGTATAGGGGTCTCATGGACTCCTTACAAGTTCACAATGGGTTAAAGTGGACCAACACCCAGGGCTGATCGGCCCCGGAATCTATAAGATTCCTGGACCGTTCTATTCCCTCCCCCTGGGGCATCCAAAATCGGGATGGCCCCCTGTGTGAAACCCCCCGGAACACCTGCTACCACTTACTTGAATCCAGTCCTACGGCGCATGCGCGGGCCGCATCCCTGCTATCCCTCTAGCAGGACGCGTGCCCAGGCCGACTACTTATGAATGGCCGCCGTGGGCACGCTCCCTGTTAGAGGGAAGTGGGGGATGCGGCCGCCAGCGCGCTCAGAGCGGCTGAGCTTAGATGTCTCTTAGACATCCATAACTCAGCCGCTCTGAGCGCGCTGATTGGACGAGCGGCCGCGCATGCGCCGTAGGACCCGGGTAAGGTGAGTTATTGTGGGTGATCGGGGGGGTTTCACGCAGCGGGGCATCCCCAATCGGGATGCCCCAGGGGAAAGGACCAATACCCAGGAAAGTCAAAATCCTGGGTGTTGGTCCACTTAAAATGTAAAAAAAAAACACACCACACCACAAAATGCTGGAAGCATTTATTACCAGCTGGGTGACAGGACATAAGGGGTTAATTAAAAAAAAATTGACATAGGGTCCCCCCTCCCAGGGTGGGGGACCCCTTTTTTTTTGGAATTTTAAGGGTTAAAAACCCCTAAAAATCAAAAAAAAAAATGACGTAGGGTCCCCCCTACCCAGCGTTACCGACCCGGGCCAGCTATGGGGGCTTGTAGAACAGGCCCACATAGCCATAGTGGCCCGGGCCCTTCTGCCCCCCCCTGGCCTTTGGGGAGGCAGGTAATGGGGGGCTGGGGGTTAATGGCAAGTCACCCGCTAGCCCGCAGGTGACTTGCCAGGCCCAGAGCCTTGTGAGCTGGTACAGGGGTCTGATAGACCCCTTACCAGCTCACAAAGGGTTAACTGTAAAAAAAAAAAAACACACACATAAAATTATTTTATTAAAAAAAAAAAAAATGTTTTTACTGTACTTACCTCCGATTGCAAGCTCTTGTCCCTCGCCGCTCAGATGACAGATGCCGGTGATCGGCATCCAGAGAAGGGGGGGCAGGAGATCAGAGGATCTCCTGTCACCTCCTTCCAGGGCACCGATCACCGGCATCTGACAGCTGAAACAGCTGAAGCCAGTGATCGGGACCGGGATGTCTCCCAAGAGGGCGGGGCTTAGCGGCAAGATGGCGGCCGCCATCGAGAAGAAGAGAGGAGAGAGCCTCCCGGGCTCTCTCCTGAAGATCGGCAAGCCCTGGGGGGGGATCGGAGGCCCCCCAGGTGAAGAGGAGGGTCGACGGGAGCCAGCGCACATGCAGGTAGGTAAATGTCATTTTTATTTTTATTTTTTTTTTTACAGGAAAGCCAGTGGCAGCTAAAACGGGGGGGGGGGGGCACCCTATTCCGGGCCCTCCTCTGCAGCCGGAGGAGGTCCCACGGACGATCAGAGCACACCATCTTAAAGGGGAGACCCGGCCGAATCAAACGAGGGGTCAGGTGTCTTTTTTTTTTTTTTGGCCAGTTAGCAGGGGGGAAAGCCAGGTACGTAAAATTTACGTAGCTGGCGTTTAATGACAGGAGAGGCAGCTACGTGAATTTTACGTAGCTGGCGTTTAAAGGGTTAAGGCACCCCTTACCAAACACTAACCCACTGATTTCCCCAAATCCTGGACAACCCTGATCAGGATGAGTCACTGAAAACCTGGGCTTCCACCAGGGTAAAGGTTTGCTACTCAGTGATATAAGTTGGGTATATGGTCCTGGCCAAAACACTTGAGAGTATCAAACCAAATAACCTAGAGAGAATCATCAGCAAATTACATAAAGTATATTAAAACCAGACTTATGTCCCAACCCTCAGGATCGATCGGCTCTTGTTTAAAGCTATCGGGGCTGAATCTGAGAGAGCGCCAGGGAGTACACAGGTGTCCAGGGAACACACAAAATTGGACTGACTTAGGCCCTTATTTAACAAGGGATAGCGCCAGGTAGCGAATGGTGAGCGAACGGTAATGACGCTCACCGCCACGAGAACGCCGGTTCCCCTCCGCAATCACACATTTATCAAGCCGATCCTGCTTAGCGACTGACAGAGCGCCAGATAGCGAATCATTCATCATTATTCCAGCCTCACCCCACAGCGCCAGCGAGCGACCTTGAACAGCGACAGGTATGACCTCTCGCTACCTGGCGCTCTCCAATGCATTTCAATGGAGCAATCTTTAAATATTCATAATTAATTGCTATTATTTTTTTTTTTTTTTTTTTTTAAATGGCAAAAATTCTGTGACCACTTCTGCAATGTTAGATATTTTTTTAAGGTAAAAAAAAAAAAAAAAATTGTGCAGAATTGATTTTACAGGTCTGATATTAATGTATTCATATTACAAAATGTTTGTAAAAACATGTTTTTTTTATTTTCCAAAAATATGGTTGTTTGGGGGTTAAAAAACTACTTTTAACCCATCGCCGCCAGCGCTCTGGGGTTTAAACAAGCATTTCACAGCGCGATAATTTTTTGAGCGTGATTTGTTAATGAATATGCTGGGAGCCGTTCGCTATGGCCATTCGCTGTCATGCGCTCCCATACAGTGCGGAACCTGTCAAACAGCGAGTCCTAACCCCGTATTCAACATTACCGCACACCGACTGAGTCGCTGTCAACAGCCGAACAACGGCCAAGCACAGCGAATACTAGCGTGCGCTGTGAAAATAACGCTACTGGCGCTCATCTGTCGCTACCTGGCGCTATTAATGAATCGGCCTCCCCGCCTGCCTGAGCTTTTGGAAAAGATGGTAAGTGTATTTTTATTTTTGCATGGATTTACTTGGAGTTTTAGTGTTAAAGCGGACCAAAACCCAGGTTTTCCACTCACTTGGGTTTAAGGTCAGCTTTACTGGGGTGTCCTGTTTAGGGATTACCCTGTGTGTGAAATCCCAGGTAGTATTATCTCTCCGGAAATCCCTTGGTGCATGTCCCGTGCTCTCCTCCAATCACAATAGGTTGCTTCTGTCCAGCTGATGAGCTCCCACGTCGGGCATTCAGAAATGCCTGATGCTAGAACATGCTTTAGTCAAGTGAAGCTGTTGATGCCGCTACACAACCCGCACATGCACTGTGGGATAGCAGGAAGGGTACGTATACTGAGCATACTGGCAGGTTTCACTGAGTGGGGTATCTTATATCGGGATGCCCCACAGACGGGGATTGCCCTTCTCTTGAGTTCTTTAAACTCTGGGGCTGGGTTTTGGTTTGGTTTTGGTCCACTATAGGGGCAACTTTATTTCTAGATTACAGTAAAAAGCATAGCATAATAATATATTTTGTTTCAAATGTGGCAATTTTATTGTGCATTACAGTGCCTGCATTATGACCCTGTTTCTGCATTCTTACTCTCAATAAAAAAACAGCAATC